>JAJGRW010002625.1:0-113973 GCA_025461045.1 Carex parvula | reverse complement strand
TGTGATCTACATACATTATCAAACTCTTGTAGAATATCGAATTTTGACTACTTTTTAAGGCCATCTTTCGAAAATTTCAAGAAATAGTAAAATAAATTACTAAAAAAAAAAGTACAATTTTGTATCTACAATATTTAGCTATATAGATTATATATTGAGCAGTTTGAATCCAGTATTGGGACAAAAATACATGATTTGACCCAGTAATTACATATCAAAATATTAGGAGATATAAGCCTAATTTGCTATGTTGCTTATATTTGCAAAACTATATTTATCTAGTGAGTAACTGAGTATATATATTACAAAGAACTGTAACATTTATACATTTGTGTTGACTTTTTACCTCTGTAAAATATGCTTATCAATCTTATTTTGCATTTGACATGGGTTTGCGAAGATGTGATGCAAGCAGTTGGGCTGAAAGAGGTTATTCTGGTCTGAGACGAGCCCAAACACACAAACTGTGTTCAGCCCAACGCAGGCTCACTGAATAGAATTTAGGCATCTTGCGGATATTTAGCCACGATAATTTAGCAGGATGGAACAAAAAAAATTTGATATTATTTTGAATATTTTAATATTTCTTATAATTTTTCTGAGAAAAACATATCAATAGAAGTATATTTGGAGAAAACTTTAGGGGTGACAAAATTTTATAATTTTTGAAGCTCAAGTATATTATATAATGTTTGTTGAAAAGGCACACAAATAACAAATAAAAATATATTCTTGAAATTCTTTTGAGTCGGAGGGGCTCCGCCCCTGTTCATGGTCATGCTTTTAAGTCAAAAAATTTGATCACCTAAGAATTTTCACAATTCATGGACCTTGAATGATTCATTAATATTTCAAGGAAACCAGTTCAGAAAAAAATTAATCCTCACTCAATCACTCTGAATGTATTATCAAAAGTTGAACCATGGAAGCTAACACAAATGCGAGCCATTCTCCTTTGTATCTGTTAAGGCAGGGCAAAATATGTCCCCTTGGCAGCTTTCCTATCGCATCTATCTTCCCCAGATGTTTTGATTCATCTTTACTTAGTACGCCCACAGGCCCGTTTTTGTAAGACTGTAATTTGGACCGACAGGGGAGAGCAATTTTGTTAGTAGAGCATAACTATTGTATAGCCCGTCCAAAATTTTGTAACCCTGTCTCTGGTTTTTTTTTTTTGTTTTTTTTAACAATAAACCTATAAGCACTGCTTGGTTTCAGTAAAAATCTCTCAGTGATCATAATTCATAAAAGAATGAAAGCATGAGGAAGCATCAACTAATCATTTCATATACACCGATTTCTCAGTGCTTGATTTTTAAACCTTGCCAGCTAACTATCGTATCTTCACCGATTTAATCAATTCTCAGCCACCCGAAAGAGTTTGATTTTTCTATATACAACTTCTTGATGCATGCTTTCCTCCACATCTCAGACCTTCAATGTTCTCATGCGCCAATACTGTAATAAAAGGAACATTAAGCATGTCCGTCAGGTGTTCGATGAAATTACAAAGTGGAGGTTGAGACCCACTGTTGTTAGTTTCAATACCTTGATTGGCGGTTATTATAGACTTGGCAATTTGGGTTATAGGTTAGAATTGAAATGAACAATGATCTAGCAAGAATTCAATACCTTGCTTTTTATCATGGCCTTTGTTTCAAAGTTTGGGAGCTTAATACTCACACATCAACTGTTTGCTGAAATGCTCCTTAGAGGGTTGGTTCCTAATACGGTGAGCTTAATACTCACATATTTGGATAAGTGTACCTTACAAAGTTGAGCAGCATTTCTAGCTGCAGGTTGTTTTATTACAGGAAAAATGCTTAGCTGTAGACTCCATCTCTTAACATAGTGCATAGAATGTGGGAGTTAAAATGCAGAGCTAAGTCCGCCTTCTATCTATAGCCGGAAATTTCATTTCCATCCCTGTGAATTTTGCTAATTTGTTTTTCTTCTTTTTTCTTAACCGAATTGTTCTCTTAAGAACAGCCATTATCATGGGTAAAATATGCTTCTACTGCACAATAGGCCATTTATATAAAATTTGAATTATCACTGTAATTATTGCTGTCCATGTATTCTCTTTCATCCAGAAATGGACAGAAAAAAACAAGATGTGAAGTGCATTTCGATGGTCAAGTATGCCACAGAAATATGCAAAAGTTGTTATCGTGTGCCAGAGAATTAAGTACATTGATTTTCTCTAATTTGTTATCGTAAGACATTAAATAAGATAATAATTCTCTCTTTCAATTTTAATTAAACGATGTCAGATTCCACATCCAAATTCTCTACAAAACAAACTCAAAATTTCCTAAAAGAAAAATAAATAAATGATCGAATGCTCTTACAAGATTTTGCTATCTTGTAGTCCAGCTTCTTCCAGTGACTAATAAAAAAATCCAAACAATCTATCTAATAGGCTATATATATTATTTTTATATTATTTCTATTAATAAAAAATTCTGCCTGCCTTGTCAAACTAAATTATGTCTTCTTAGTTTTTATCTCTACACTGTTGATTTACCAATTCAGACCTTGACAGCGATCTATGTTGCATGGATACGGGTACGGGTATCGTATCGGATACGATACGGATACAGCGATACGACAATTTTCAAAAATCTAAGATACAATACGTTTATTATACATATTATTTTTTATTATTTTATATATTATATTTATAACTTAAATCAAATTTGTATAAAAAATTAAAGGCATAACATAAGAATATATTAAATATTATAGTAACTAGAATATAGCACAAAAAAACTTTGGTGGAGTGGTTAAAGCTTTTGAACCATTCCACAGAGAGACGCGAGTTCGAGTCATGCGAACAGCAGAAAAAAAGGGATTTCGCTGGTTCACGAGCGCGGTTCACGGGCGCGGCGCTGATTCACGGGTGCGGCTCACGACGCGGGAGCAGTTCACGAGCGCGGTTCACAGCCGCGGTTCACCGTATCCACACGTATCCCGTCGTATCCGTGAGTTTCAACGGAGTATCGGCGACCGTATCGGTCAAGTAAGGATACGCCACGTAGACGGATACGCCAGCTGGCGTATCGGATACGTATCGGTGCCGTATCGGGCACGTATCGGTATCCGATACGTGTCCGATACCGATACGCGGCCTAAACCAGCGTATCCGTGCAACCTAGACAGCGATGGTCTTCTAAAAAGATTGATTCATTAATTCATTAATTCAATTAATTGCTACTATACTGAACAATGATAGCTGAACTGCCCAACGACTGATGCCTTTGAGTCAACAAGTACTTTACTACCACATGACAAGCTTCCATAAATGCTTGTCGGTCGTCAAGGATATATATATCAAATTAAAGATTGCCATGTATATGCCAAGTTAAACTATCTAAACCAAAAATTTATTCTTTGGAGATGAATAATCACCCCAATAAATATAATTTTAGGCCTCTTCCGGTTTATATTCAGCCTATTTATTACACCCAAATTGCTCCTTCTTCAAGTCTTGTTACCCCCAAAGCATACAACTTTCTTGCATACAAACATACATATTATTTTCTATATATATTAGGATAAATGTCATGGTTATTGTAAAATTGATCCTCATTCGCATTATAAAAATTTTATATAATTGATCCACATTCACGTTTGACACCCCCCCCCCCCCCACATAGCTTGAAAGTTTGACTCCACCCTTGAATGTACCTATATATGATAATAACAATTGTTTTTTTCGATTAATATTTCTCTCCATGAGGAGAACTATAGGGTATTCTTAAGCTTACCAAGTTCTTTGTGAGCTTAACTTCAAAACCTATCGAATTCCCTTCAAACAACAAATCTAAACGATTGAAACCGATTTACTTTACAAGTAATGAGTGTACGTCTCAAATTTGTAAATTTTTGAATTAATTTAGTGTAAAGTCAAATAGTAAAGAAATGATAAAAAATAAACGCATTACAATTAACTTATAAATATTCTTTTTTTACCACTTTACATTAAACAAAATTAAATGAAAATTTCACAAATTTCACATGTTAATGCATCACTCATAAAATATATTAATTTCAACAATTTGGATTCGTTATTTGAAGTTAACTTATCGGAATCGGTCACTTGACTGTGGAATCGGAATCGGATGAATCGACCGGAATTCGGCCGAATCAGATTAGAAACTCGGATTTTTTTGGAAGAAACTTGTATTGTACTAAAAAGATAAGAAAAAAATGATAAAACAAATAATTTGTCAAAAAATTATGTTAAGACAAAAGATTACACTGCTTTCAGTGTTATCATGCACATTTACTGTAACAACAGGAACATTAAGCAAAGCGTGCCCGTCAGGTGTTCGATAAAATTACAAATAGGAGGTTGGGACCCCCTGTTATTAGTTTCAATACCTTGATTGGTGGCTATTGTAGAATTGGAGATTAGGGTTATGGGTTAGTAGTTCAAATGAACAATGGTTGAGCTAAGAATCCAGCCCATTGTGTTTACTGAAATTTGGGAGATTAGTACAAACACGTCAACTGTTTGCTGAAATGCTCCTTAGAGGGTTCGTTCCTAATACTTTACTTTGACTGCGTTGATGATGGGCATGGCAAACAAGGGGAGATTAAAGTTTCGGTGGAGTTGTATCATGAGAACAATATGGTTTTTGCAACACCGGAGATATAAAGGAGGCGGAAAAGCTTATGGAGGACATGAGGTTCAAACCCGACAAGGTTACTTATACTGCCCTCATTGATGGGAATTTTTGCAAGTAGGGTGATTAGAAGCAACGATGGAGATAAAAAACAAATGGTCATTGGATTGACCGTGTGAAATGGTCATCTCCGGTTTTGCTCCTGATGAAATACCATGGTCATCGGTGTATTTTAAAGCAAAGGGGGGTTTATATGGGGTTCAGTCTCTTTAAAGAGATGCAAAGGAGTTACCTATAATGTACTCATGATTAAGCATTGGCATCTGTGTCTATGATGTCATTGATTTCTCTGCACAGAGTCTGTTCAATCTCATATGTTAACAAGTGGTACTTTATTTTTCAAGGAGGAGAACAACAAGTGGTACTTTAGATTAAATATGCAAAACTCTGAACTGCTCACGTGCTGTTTTGTTAATCAGAGAGTAGGTGTTGGGCCTGTGAGGCCCAGTATTGAAAAGGAAGGGAGAGATGTCAGACCTTTCAATGCTCTCATACATCATTACTGTAATAACGAGAACATTAATTAAGCATGCCCGTCAGGTGCTCGATGAAATTACTAAGTGGAGGTTGAGACCCATTAATATTGTTGTTAGTTTCAATACCTTAAATGGCAGTTATTATACACTTGGAAATTTGGGTTATGGGTTAAGAGTTCAAACCAACGATGTTTACTTGAATGCTTTTTATTAAGGGCTATTGCAAAGAAATTCATCTGTGCCCTGAATTGTTAAACTTACATAAATTTATTCAATATTAATTAGATCACATGGCTCATAGTTTTGACTGCCTTACTTTGTTCATGTTTGGACTAAATTATATATCAGTTATATATCTTTTTATTTTCTTTTGCCACCAAGCAACATTTCTTTTGACAGCTAAATAGAAGAATTCAGATTTCCATTACTGTAAAAATTTACAGCTACAGTCCCCCAGCTTTACACACTGAATTAGGTAATATTTTTAGACGAATTTTCCCTAAAATAATTTGTATTTATCACAATAATTGCTTTCCATGTATTCTGCTTCATCCAGAAATGAAAAGAAAAACAACAAGTGAAATATCACTCGAGAGCATTTCGATGGTCGAGTATGCCAGAGACATTTGCCAGACAAGTATAATTTTCTCTAATTAATTTGTTATAGTAAGACATTAAAATAAAACAATTATTCTCTCGTTGAATTTAATTAAACAATGTCAGATTCCACATCCAATTTTTTTACAAAACAAACACAAAATTTCCTAAAAGTAAAAAAATAAATAAATAAACGCATGCTCTGCCAAGATCCTACCTATAATCTAATTTGACTAATAATACACGTTTTTTCCAAAAAAAAAAAAAAAAGTGAAATGAAAAAGTAAGTGGTCACTGTGATAGATATAAATTACCACTTGACCAAATCAACAATATTAATTCCATTTTTCAACTGTCACGTGCTGTAGCTCAGGAGGCAGATGCACCTTGGTGCTGTGATCATATACTTGGAGGTATGTAAGCTTTGGCATGACCCCCTGTGCCACCGTCAAATCCTTGATTTTCCTATGAACCATTCTCAATTGTTGTAGGGCAGGGAATCCTTCTGGACAGATTATTGGACCCTCCCAATCTTTAGTTAACACATCTACCAAGCAAAGTTTTTTTAGGCTATTCAACTTTCCAAGCTCCGGCATTGGATTATGATTAAGGTAGGAAAACCAAAGCGTGAGTTTAACGAGGTGTTGTGGAAGCAAGCTAGCCTCTAGATTGACATTCTCTGGCCATTCTCCTTCCAAGTATAAGGATTGCAAATTCTGATAATTTGGGAGTGCTTTTGGGTAAACAATCTCCATCGGGAGATCACTTCCAATGATCCCAAGGGAGACCAAAAGAGGCAACGTTTGAAGTAGATTGGTTATTGAAACCCATTCGTTAGATAGATTTTCAATACCTAATTTACGCAGGTTGGGCAACTTCCAATCAAATGCTCCCTCAACTGTTACCCACTTCAGGGTTTGTAGATGGTTTAGATCAATACCTTTCGGTAATGGTCTATCAAATAAACCCGTACCCAGGACATGCCTCAATGTACCAATTGACCAAAAGTCATCACATGGCTGCTCACCCCCACACCGTCGCACATCCAGAGTTTCAAGACTCCTCATACGTTGAAAAGAACATGAGGAGAGGTCAACCCGACACTCTCTAAGCCCCAAATATTTAAGGTGAATCAACTCATCTAATGATTTTAATACTACTTGTTCTGAACTACTGTTACCCAATATTTCTAGAACTTTAAGTAGTCTAAAATTAGAGCACCGTAAGCTCATTTCATATTTAGGCTCAAACAATAGTAAAGAACGGGTACTTGGACCTACATATTTGATGAATTGTGAATTCTTCTCTTCGGCTTGAAGCGAAGCACGTCGGATTATTCTATTGGGCTTTGTGTCATTTGATTCATGTGAGAAAACCATGACAAAGTTTTCACGCCCGGCTTCTTGCATTGCCAATTCCCGGAGAATATCATGTACTTTGAAGCGCTTGATCAAACCATTCGTGAATCGACTTAGTACTTGAACCATACTCCTAAATTAATTTTGGTTTATAAACAAGTCAGCAAATACTGAAAGTACACCGAAATTAAAATAAGCAATTAATGGAATTTGTACGTAATTCTAGAAATAACAAGTTTTGTAAATTTTTCTCTAGATTTGAAGAGAAATATTGTAATATACTTATATGTTGGTTGAAAATTTCAAATAATATTAAAAAATTCAAAATTTTTTTTTTTTTTTAAATCCTAATCCCTCAACCAAAATTATATTTTTGATCCCTAAATCACCTAAACATCAAATTTTGATTTTATTCTTAGTATCAAATCGTATCGACTATTTTTTTTTTTTTTTGCAACACAAGTGAGAGATACCTAATTGAAAAAAGATTTTGTTCAGTTTATTTAAAAAAAAAGTGAGAACATGCCCTTGGTACGTACAAGGTTTTCTTGAAGAACCTACTTATTAAAGAAGAACATGAATTTGGAATAACATTAATTAAAAAATTTAATATATATATTATTTTTAAAATCCAAATCCCTCACGCAAAATTATAATTTTGCACCCTCAATATCCTAGAACTGTGTTTTAGTATCAAATCGTGTCTACTATGTTTTTTGTAACACAAGTGAAAGATACCTAATTAAAAAAGAAGCTTTTGTTACTAATCTATTTTAAAAAAAAATAAGAACATGTAATTGGTAGAAGGTTTTCGAGAAAGAAGCCAACAACAACAACAAAACCATTAGTCTCAAACAAATTGGGGTAAGCTAGAAATGAAATCCAACCGGAGTCACAAAAATAATTAGGTAGATAGTAGTAGTAATAATAATAATAATGAATTCACATCACCTCAGGTTACTTGACTCAAGCATTATGATCAAACGGTTCTTTTAACATGACACGAATCTCAAAACAGGACCCCTACAGTCTCCATAGACACCGGATTGAGTTTGGCCCAGATATGATTAATCTGGGCCGTCCGTTTCAATTTGCTTGAGTTAGGTACCTGGGAGGATACGGATCCAATAATAATAATGGTACCAATAATAATAGTAGTAATACTAACAATATTATGCCTACACTATTTATTAGAAAAAAAATCACAAATCTAATTGAGAAAAGGTTTATGATACATGTGATAAAAGTTGAAGGAACTTATATTTTCTTGAAAAAATTAGATCTTGCAATAAAGCGTTAATAAGGCCTTATAGCTTACATTTTTTTCATCTTCAGTCGATTATTTTGTTTTTTTTTTTTTACTATTTTATGGATGATCTTTACTTATTCTAATCTTGTATAAAACAAAAGTAGAATATATATCAAGTACACCTGAAGTGTATTCTATGAAGTAGTTAATTTGTGACAAAAAAGTTTGCAATAATATTGTATATATAGTTGCCTAAAAAAAAAAGAAATATAACCTTTTAGCAAGTTCCTCAAGGCAGTCCTCCGCCAATATCTCCATTGTTGTCGTACTCTCGAGTGGTATGAACCCCTCTGCTACCCACATTCTGATCAGACGTTCGGCATGAATCACATAGTCTTCCGGAAAAGAAGCAAGATATTGGAAGCATGCCTTGAGATAATAAGGCATATCTTCGTAGCTCATTGCTAAGATTTGCATGCAGCCACTGCCTTCTGAGTGCCAATTCATTGTTTTCAGCACCCTTTCCCACGCAGGGTATGACAGTTCTTTGGTTGAAAGGATACCACCTAATACTATCAAAGCAAGAGGTAAACCCTTACATTTCTCTGATAGTTTGTGTGCAAGCTCAAGGAGATCGTTGGGGCATTCTTTATAAGGGAGAGCCTTTTTGAGGAGGAGATCTTGGCTTTCCCTATTATCTAAGAAGTTGAGTTCGTATGGTGGCATTTGGGAGTCAGCAAATCTAGCAACTTCGACAAACCTGCTAGTTATGAGGGTACGACTACCGTTCTTCACATCAGGTAATGCATCTGCTAGTTGAGTCCACAGATCACCTGTCCACACATCATCTAGAATGATCAGATATCTTCTGCTACTTAAAAATCTTTTGAGCTCGTTGGCTAAATCTCCCACATCTTGGTTCTCTTGTAAAAAATCTTTGTTGTACTTGCTGATCATCTTTCTCAAGAGATCAGTTAGGCTAAACTGTTGAGAGATTGACAACATTATATGATAGCCGAAGTCTGCTTTGGCACTGGTTAGACAAGCAAAGAAGATATATTATTAGATTGATTTCTAACAAAGTTTTTGAACAATAGTGATTGTTGCAACCAAGTATTACTAAGATCTATGTATTATATATTGAGCAATTGTGTTGGTAGGATTACTATTAAATCTTCAAAATCGTAATATATAACAGTAGTAGTAGTTGATCATTGCTATTCACTGCAATTCTTATTATTATTGTTGTAATTATTTTTATAATTAAAGAGTTGGGTTACAAGTTTAAGCAGTCGATCCGAATCGCTCAATATGATCTTCATATTAAAATGTGCTTCATTACAAAATTTTATATTTTTTCTGAAAAAAAAATCCTATTTTTTAAGATAGGTACAAAATCATTATTTTTAGAAGATTTTGGACCATTCAAAAATAGTGATTTTGTACCTCTCTAAACAATTAGTAAAAAAGTTCTAAAAATTATAAAATTTGTTATACAAGCACATTTTAATATGAACATCATGTTGAACTGTTCGGACCGATTATTTAGACTTTGAAAATAGAGATAATGATGTTGGGGCATAATGGGTCACAAAATCAATGAGACATTTTAACCCTATCATTATTAAAACATAGTTGAAATTAAAAAGAAAAATTAGCACTTGCCTTCTGTATACCATACAAGCAAGGGTAGTCTTTCCTAGACCGCCAGCACCCACGATGGTTATGACAGCTCGTCTAGATGTTTTCTCACGGCGCAGCAGCTCCAGAATGTTGTTCTTGTCAGCCTGCATGCCTACAACTTCATTTTCGTCTACTTCAGAATAAGTAGCTCTCCGAAGAGGCATTGTGACTACCTCTCCCTTGCTTTTGTCTTCCATGGGTAGGTCTCTGATCCCGTAAGTAACCCTGCTCTTAGAGATCTCTTCGAGTAGACCTTGAATGTCATCGAGCTCATTGCCAAGTTTGTGGCGGAAATACAGCTCCTTGGGCTTGTTGCACACCTTCTTGAGTTTTTGCAAAAAGCTGGCATCTCTATATTCAACTTTGAGAAAGAAAGTGTCGGTTGTGTCCTCGATGCGATAGGCCACATCACGAAGCTCATTCAACCAGTTCTGCACCCTTGCATCTCCTTTTCGTTTTGAATCTGCATCTTGCAGACAACACTGAATTCGGGTTAGCTCACGCTGCACCCGTTCGACTTTCTTCCGAACCCCACCCAAGAACTGTACTTCGTTCGCTATGACAACAGCAAGCTTGCCCAGCACACTCACAACCGCCTCAGCCATTTCACTCTCTTGTTTTCTCTCTTTTGAAATTAATGTGCACCAGTGGAAGAGGATATTATATAGGCAAGCAGGCTGGAAAGCAAACTGCTACCGTACGTTAAAAACTAGTAATTAATTAAAGTGCCGATTCGATGAATTGAACACAATAAGAATTAATTGACTTTATTAAACTAGTAAGTAATAATACAATATTCATAACTTGTAGTTCACTACGAATGTCACGTTGGCGTGTGGACCGCTGTTCCCCCTTTAAACTAATTATCGTTTATGTTTTTGTAAGATTCGTCTCCAAAGAAGGGGGGACACACCAAGTAACCTTTAATGGGATAAAGAATGAAGCTGCTATTAAGCCAGGAATTTATGTCAACTGTACTGGAGAAGAAACGAATAAAAAATTTCATTGTTATTTTCTAATTTCCTTGTTAAATCGATATTTATACTCTTCAATAATCCAAATATTTCAAGTTTTATTATTCAATTTATCAATTCAGTTCATAACATTTTATTTTCTCTTTTAAATCACAAGGAATCCTATTGAGACAATCACAATTAATTGTAGTTTTGGTCAAATTAATTTATAGTTTACATGTACTAGAAATGTCACGTACCCCACCAGAGTAATCCTTTAAAGGGATAAAAGGATAAAGATGGATAACCCTTTAATGGAATAAAGCAAGCAGCTTCTATTAAGCAAAGATAAAGATGGGTAACCCTATAATGGAATAAAGCATGCAGCTTCTATTAAGCAAGGATAAAGATGGGTAAACTCTTTAATGGAATAAAGCATGCACCTTCTATTAAGCAAGGATAAAGATGGATAACTCTTTAATGGAATAAAGCATGCAGCTTCTATTAAGCAAGGATAAAGATGGGTAACCCTGTAATGGAATAAAGCATGCACCTTCTATTAAGCAAGAGATTTGTGCTAACTGATGAAGAGAAGAAACGAATAAGAAATGTACAGTGAATGTGAATTAAAGATGTTAACTAGCTATTTGAAATGCCCAATGCATGTCAATTGATGTTTATTTTGATAGAAGCTAGACGACATTGGCTGCAGGGTCATCAAAGCTAAAATAATCCTGTCTTATTATTTTATATGTAATTTCGCTGCATGTGGCACCATGCTTTCATGTTGAATATTATATTAAATTAGATAATTTTTTTATACAAGTAATCTGTAAAGAAATTGGAAAATATTATATTTGTGCAATGATCCACAACTAGTCTTATTAATTATTAATTGCTACCCAGAGCCACATGTAACTGTCTTAAATCATCCAACCCTGGAACTATGATTATGAATCTGATATTTGCAAAACTATATATATATATTATATATATATATATGGAGAGATGGGCTATTATACATTGCAATGCATAGGCACCCTTGTGCATTGGACCATAAATCACCGATTCAAAGTCCAAATGACCGATCCAAACCGTTCATCTTGTTCTCCATATTAATATGTGCTTGGAGACCAAATTTTACATTTTTTGGAATTTTTTTACTATTTATTAAGCCACTTTGAAAGTTTCTGATCTGGTGGTCCAGAAAATTTTACTGTTTTTTACTGTTTACCGTTGGATCAGAAACTTTCAAAGTGGCTTAATAAATAATAAAAAAATTCCAAAAAATGTAAAATTTGGTCTCCAAGTACATATTAATATGGAGAACAAGATGAACGGTTTGGATCGGTCATTTGGACTTTGAATCGGTGATTTGTGGTCCAATGCACAAGGGTGCCTATGCATTGCAATGTATAATAGCCCATCTCTATATATATATATAGAGATGGGCTATTATACATTGCAATGCATAGGCACCCTTGTGCATTGGACCACAAATCACCGATTCAAAGTCCAAATGACCGATCCAAACCGTTCATCTTGTTCTCCATATTAATATGTGCTTGGAGACCAAATTTTACATTTTTTGGAATTTTTTACTATTTATTAAGCCACTTTGAAAGTTTATGATCTGGTGGTCCAGAAAATTTTACTGTTTTTTACTGTTCACCGTTGGATCAGAAACTTTCAAAGTGGCTTAATAAATAGTAAAAAAATTCCAAAAAATGTAAAATTTGGTCTCCAAGCACATATTAATATGGAGAACAAGATGAACGGTTTGGATCGGTCATTTGGACTTTGAATCGGTGATTTATGGTCCAATGCACAAGGGTGCCTATGCATTGCAATGCACCATAGCCCATCTCTCTCTCTCTATATATATATATATATATGTATATATATATATATACACATATATATATACACACATATATATATATATACACATATATATATATACACACATATATATATATATACACATATATATATATATATACACATATATATATATATATATACACATATATATAAAGAGTATGGTTAATGTCATAACGTTATAATTTCAACGTAAGTTATAACGAGTCAATTTTTGCGATTTCAAAGACCAAACAGTCAATCCGAACCACTTAACAAGATATATTGAAATGTGCTTGGAGACCAAATTGAAGTGTGTGTATGTATATGTATGCGCTTATATATGTACATTTTGTGTTGTTACACTATCAATCTTCTTTTTGCATTTGACTTGTGCTTAATTAGGAAGATGTGATACAGGGCTAAAAAAATGGTTCAATTAATGTTGGTAAAAGAGATGAAATTCACCTATAAAGATAGAATTTGTTTTCCTGTAAGAGGTATGTTTTGTAACACAAAATTCATATGAAATAAAATAAGAGGAGGAATTGAGAGAGTGCAGTGTTCTTATGATTACTTGGTGATTGTTACAAAAGAGCTATATAAAATGTATATGCGCTTATATATACCATTTTACCAATCTAAAATGTATATGCGCTTATATATATATATATATATATATTTACATTCTGTGCTGTTCTTAGGAAGATGTGATGCAGGGCTAAAAAATGGTCTGGGCCCAGCGCCGGGCCCCTGAATAGCCCAAATTTTAGGAATCTTGAGGCTTACAGCTTTCTTGCTAGCTCAGCCCAACTCTTTTTTAATTTTAAGAAAAGCTCAGCCCAACTTTAAGCAACAAAGTTTCACAATTCATGTACCTTGCATGATTCAATTAATACTTCAAGGAAACCAGTTAATTTAACCCTCACTCAAAGTTAAGTTCTCACTGATTATATTATGAAAGGTTGAACCATGGGAAAACTAACACAAATTCTGACATTTCTGCTTAGTGTTTTACAAACTGAGCAAAATGAACAACTGTTGGCAGATTTCTATCGCATCTTCCCGGATTTAATCCATGCTCAGCCATCCAAAACAGTTTGGTTTTTCTTATTGAAGGAAAACCTTTCAATGTTCTCATGCACCATTACTGTAATAATGGGAACATTCAGCATGCCCGTCAGGTGTTCGATGAAATTAGAAAGCGGAGGTTGAGACCCACTGTTGTTAGTTTCAATACCTTGATTGGCGGTTATTGTAGATTGGCAAATTTGGGTTATGGGTTAGAGATCAAATGAACAATTGTTGAGCATGGAATGCAACCCGATGTGTTTACTTGTACGCTTTTGATCACGGGCTTTTGTAAATTTGGGAGCTTAATACACAGACGTCAACTGTTTGCTGAAATGCTCTTTAGAGAGTTGGTTCCTAATACGGTCGACTTTGATTGCATGCATTGATTGATGGGCATTGCAAACAAGGGAAGATTTGATCACATTTAACACATTAATCAAGGGATGCCTCAAATGTTGGTATTTTTATTGCACTATCATGGCGGAACAAAATTGGGCCGTATAGCTGGAGGCCCATTTATTAGCACAAGTTATGACTATGACGGTCCAATTGATGAATATGGTATTTTATTAGGATTTAAGATGTGATTGTAACAAATAGATGTGGTCTCATCCAATTTTTTTTTCTAATTAAATGAAATTATTTTATTAAACAGGGATGGTACCAGGTTAGACTCTATTTTTTTTTAATTTATTAAGTCCATATCTCCTAAATTAACACAATTTTGAGTTGATATTCTGATTTGCTTTGACACGAATATTAAAGTGGCCTCTTACATTCCATCTTAGACCGAATTGGTCCAAAATCTAAACTCAAATTTTGACCCCATATCTTTTTGAACACGTATCATCTGCATTAACTCAGAATTTGAGTTAATGCATCTCGGTCGTTCGATCAGAATTTAAATCAATTAGATCCGAGGTAAAATGCACAGAATTTCTTTAACATGGATTGGACGATCTAGATTCATTATGCATTAACAATTTGAGTTAATGCAGACGATACAAATTCTATCTTTTTTGGTATCCCAATCTTTGAAATAATGAGATCTAATTAATCCAACAGTCCGAACATAAAATCTATTGTACCTTCCATTTTTAATTAATGCAACCAACAGTCGAAATATTCATTTCTCTATTCATGATTGTTTTCAGACGACGAATCTGAACCGTTGAAACTTATCTATCTTACGAGTAATGCGTCTACATGCGAAAATTTTAAATTTCGAGTTAATTTGTATAGAGTCAAGTGGTTAAAAAATATTAGAAAAATGAATGCATTAAAATTAATTTATAAACCTTCTAATTTTGACCGCTTGACTTTATATTAAAATAATTCAAAAGTTTAAAATTTTCGCATGTAGACGGATCACTCGTAAGGTAGATGAATTTCAACGGTTTGAATTCATCGTTTTTAGCCAAATTAGAATTGAGTTCACAAAGAAGTTTGATGAACTTAAGAACATGCTACTTCTACTCCAAAATATATATATATCAAATTTATCTAAAAAGCAACCAGTAGACCTTTAATTGTTCATATTGTCATACAAGTACTAAAATGCAAATTCGGAAAATGTAAAAATATGTTAGGTTTTTATTTATCATGTCAGCGAAACCTAATTTAATCCACTGCAAAAATTATTGTACATAAAACTATTATTTAATCCATTGTATAATTGCCTTGTCATAGTATGCATGCATGTTGTTCATACATATATAATTTGACAAGTGTTTTATACATAATGTGTAAATGTTTGTTACTTTATTTTTTTTTTCCATTTTTTAGGACTTTCTAGTCGGTTAGGAATTCGGATTGTAAAATTACAGTTTTTTTTTTCATTGGCATAAATAACAAATTATTAATTTTTTATTAATTGTGTTTTTCTAGACCAACTGAATGTGAAAAAATTTAATACATGGATCATACACAAGTCATGCGGTCAAAAACTTAACTCTAAAACTTATTAATTGAGTTCACCAAGTTTTTTTTGAACTTAACTCTAAAACTTATCGGATTGACTTCAAACAACTAATTCAAACCGCTGAAACCAATCTATTTTACAAGTGATGTGTCTACATGAAAAAAAAAAAAATTCAAAATTTATTTAGTAAAACATTCGGAGTGAGTGCAGTACCGTAGAGGATACGTTCTACGTAGACCTCCGCAGATTGTTTGGTTCGCATGGAATTTGGTTCTCTCTTTTAAGAATTAGCTTTTGATCTAGTGGCAAAGATAATATTCACCGTGTGGAAGATCGCAAGTTTAAAACCTGAAAAAAAAAACAATATTTACACCCCCTGTTGTTAGTTTCAATACCTTGATTGGTGGCTATTGTAGAATTGGAGATTAGGGTTATGGGTTAATAGTTCAAATGAACAATGGTTGAGCTAAGAATCCAGCCCGATGTGTTTACTGAAATTTGGGAGATTAGTACACACACGTCAACTGTTTGCTGAAATGCTCCTTAGAGGGTTCGTTCCTAATACTTGACTTTGACTGCGTTGATTGATGGGCATGGCAAACAAGGGGAGATTAAAGTTTCGGTGGAGTTGTATCATGAGAACAATATGGTTTTGCAACACCGGAGATACAATATAAAGGAGGCGGAAAAGCTTAGGGAGGACATGAGGTTCAAACCCGACAAGGTTACTTATACTGCCCTCATTGATGGGAATTTTTGCAAGTAGGGTGAATTAGAAGCAGCGATGGAGATAAAAAACCAAATGGTCATTGGATTGACCGTGTGAAATGATCATCTCCGGTTTTGCTAAGAATGTTGGTTCGGTACATTCAATTATTTATTTTTTCTAAAATTTTACTCCTGATTATGCATTGGCATCTGTGTCTATGATGTCATTGATTTCTCTGCACAGAGTCTGTTCAATCTCATATGAGAACAACAAGTGGTACTTTTGATTAAATATGCCAAATTCTGAACTGCTCACGTGCTGTTTTGTTAATCAGAGAGTAGGCGTTGGGCCTGTGAGGCCCAGTATTGAAAAGGAAGGGAGCTGTGCTAATTGGGCCAGAGATGTCATTAACCTTTCAATGTTGTCATACATCATTACTTAGAAATTTGGGTTATGGGTTAAGAGTTCAAACCAACAATGTTTACTTGAATGCTTTTTATTAAGGGCTCTTGCAAAGAAATTTCTCTGTGCCCTGAATTGTTTAACTTACATAAATTTATTCAATATTAGATCACATGGCTTATAATTTTGACTGCCTTACTTTGTTCATGTTTGGACTGAATTATATATCAGATATATATCTTTTTATTTTCTTTTGCCACCAAGCAACATTTCTTTTTACAGCTAAATAGAAGAATTCAAATTTCCATTACTGTAAAAATTTACAGCTACAGTCCCCCAGATTTGCACACTGAATTAGATAATATTTTTAGACGAATTTTCCCTAAATAAAATTTGAATTATCACAGTAATTGCTGTCCATGTATTATGCTTCATCCAGAAATGAAAAGAAAAACAACAAGTGAAATATCACTCGAGAGCATTTCGATGGTCGAGTATGCCAGAGACATTTGCCATAGAAGTATATTGATTTTCTCTAATTAATTTCTTATAGTAAGACATTAAAATAAAACAATTATTCTCTCGTTGAATTTAATTAAACAATGTCAGATTCCACATCCAAATTTTTACAAAACAAATACAAAATTTCTTAAAAGTAAAAAAAATAAAAATAAACGAATGCTCTGCCAAGATCCTACCTATCTTCTAATTTGACTAATAATACACGTTTTTCCCAAAAAAAAAAAAGGTTAAATGAAAAAGTAAGTGGTCACTGTGATAGATTTACTAGACCAAATCAGCAATATAATTCCATGTTTCAACTGTCACGTGCTGTAACTCAGGAGGCAGATGCACCTTGGTGTTGTCATGTACAGGGAGGTATGTAAGCTTTGGCATGACCCCCTGTGCCACCGTCAACTCCTTGACTCTCCCATCAATCACCTTCAAGTGTTGTAGGGCAGGGAATCCTTCTGGACAGATTATTGGACCCTCCCAATCCTCAGGTAATACAATCCTTGTCAAGCAAAGTTTTTTTAGGCAATTCAACTTTTCAAGCTCCGGCATTGGATTATGATTAAGGCAGGCATCCCAAAGCGCGAGTTTAACGAGGTGTTGTGGAAGCAAGCTAGCCTCTACGTTGACATTCTCAGGCCATTTTCCATTCAAGTATAAGGATTGCAAATTCTGATAATTTGGGAGTGCTTTTGGGTAAACAATCTCCATCGGGAGATTACCTCCAATGATCCCAAGGGAGACCAAAAGAGGCAACGTTTGAAGTAGATTGGTTATTGAAACCCATTCGTTAGATAGATTTTCAATACCTAATTTACGCAGGCTGGGCAACTTCCAATCACATGCTCCCACAACTATTGCCCACTTCAGGGTTTGTAGATCGTTTAGATCAATACCTTTCGGTAATGGTCTATCAAAAACACTCAGATTTCCCAGGACATGCCTCAATGTACCAATTGACCAAAAGTCATCACATGGCTGCTTACCCATAGACCCTCGCACATCCAGAGTTTCAAGACTCCTCATACGTTGAAAAGAACATGAGGAGAGGTCAACCCAGCACTTTCTAAGCCCCAAATATTTAAGGTGAATCAACTCATCTAATGATTTTAATACTAATGGTTCAAAATGTTGGAATATTCTAATTAAAGGAAGATCTGCTGTGATTGGTGCAAATATGGAATGACACGCCTGGAGCATATCTGTGCATTGAATCAGAATTATTTCTTTGCAATTCTATTTGTTGTAGTTTTAGAAAAACCAAAATAAGAAAGTAGATTTTAGGCTGATGCTTGATGCTTCCTGTCGTTCTATTTATATCTCTCCTTCTCTCTGCTCTTTGTATTATTGAAAAAGACAGAAACATACTGTAGCTATGAGTTCTATGAAATAAATTGGGAGGGAAGGGATTTCTGGGAGTGCTGTGTCAATCTTATACTTTACTTTATGGTATCAGAGCAGGTAACGGTCTGTCAAGTCTGCTGATGGCTATGCCGAAGGTAGACTAGGCGGTTCGAACCTGTCTTTCTTTCTCTTCCCTTTCTGAGAATTGATCAGTTCTGTTTATCGGCGAAACTTCGTCGACTCTGTACTGGTTCTATTCTGGTACTATTCTTGTTTGCGTCAGTATTTGGTGGGTGCACTTTGACACCTCTCTAAAGCTTTCTCTAATTCCGCTGCATCACAGGGCCTTGTCCTTGTCTCCAATTTCTTTTCTGACTTTTTGTCCCTGTTTTTGAAAGACTCTCTCATGGCTGAAACCAGAAATGATTCAAGAATTACCAACACCCTGTTGAATGGGACAAATTACATGCCATGGTCACGGGCTGTTACAGTGGCTCTTGGAGGAAAAGGGGTACTGGATCACATTGATGGTACCACTTCTATTCCTAAATCTGATAACCCAAAATACAAGGAATGGCAGACCAGAGACCATTATGTTATGTCACTGATTTTTAATGCAATGGAGCCTCAAGTGTATGAGATATTCGCATATGCGGATACCGCCAAGAATCTCTGGGACTCTATACTTGAGATGTATGGCAACATCAACAACGCATCTCGGGTATTTGAACTTCAACAACAATTGTCTCAGATCAAGCAAACCGGGAATCAGACTGTTACTAAATATCTCGGTAAAATAAAGAAGCGATGGGAAGAATTACGTCAATATCGGCCTGTTGCTCCCACTGTTCAAGATTACCTGAAACGTGAAGAAGAAGACAGAATCTTTCAGTTCTTGGCGGGTCTCTCGTCAGATTTTGAAGATACAAAGCGAGATATTCTCTCAAGAATTGAACAGCTTTCATTCACCACCATCTGTTCTATTGTTCAAAGAGAAGAGACTAGAAGAAGGACCATGTCTACCAAAGGTACAACTTCCAACGAGGTACAAGAAAACTCAGTTTTCAATTCTTACAAATCTAATGGCAATAAAAATTGGAATAAAGGAAAAGAAAAGAAAAGGTTTCATTGTGACTATTGCAAACGTGACGGCCACACAAAGGACCGCTGTTGGGAACTTTACCCCAATCTGCGGCCCACCAAACCTAGATCTGCAGGTGCCAATCAAGTCTCCAATGAAGGAATAGGTCAGAGATCATCTGCTGTGAAAGAAGCAAGGCAATCTGACTCGGATAATTCTGATATTCGGGCCAAACTGGAGCAACTCTCTTTACAAATGGAACAGTTCATGAAGTCACATGGTGCAGGGGGCGAATCAGTGAATGTGGTAAAGGGTAATGGTAATGTTTGTGCTCTTGCTACAAATTTAAATTCTCATATTATTATTGATTCGGGTGCCACCGACCACATGTTTGGGTCTGAAAATAAATTGAGTCATATTAGCTCCAACTGTAACTATTCGCATGTAACTGTTGCTAATGGGGTTACCATTCCTACTAAAGGCATGGGCAGGACAAATGTCTTTCAAAAGAAAACCTATGCAGTTATTGTTCCAGATCTTAAGACAAATTTATTATCTGTTAGCAAATGTACTGATCAATGGAACTGCAACATTATTTTCACTCCACAGAAAGTAGTATTTCAGGACAGAACTTCAGGGAGGAAGATTGGTGAAGGACATTTATCTAACGGATTGTACGTGGTGGACTTGAATTCTACGGTTCTGACTGTGACACAGCCTAACAAGGTTGCACCTCATGTATGGCATCAACGGTTGGGTCATCCCTCTGACCGTGTGTTACAGTGTTTTGATTTGTCTTTAAATTCTAATAATTGTGATTCGTGTCATTATGCCAAACAGCATAGACTATCTTTTGATGAACATTTTGGAAGAGCTAATAAATGTTTTGATTTAGTGCATTCAGATGTGTGGGGGAATGCACCCGTTGATTCTAGAGAAAGTTACAAATACTTTGTTACTTTCATTGATGATAAATCCCGTGTAACTTGGTTGTACCTGTTAAAGGCTAAAAGCGATGTCAACATGGTTTTCCAAGAATTTTGCAGCATGATTAATAATCAATTTGACACTACAATTAAAGTTCTAAGAACTGATAATGGGACTGAATACACTAATCATGTTTTTCAAACCTTTCTTCGTGATAAGGGAATTTTACACCAAACTTCTTGTGTTGGTACACCTCAGCAGAACGGAATTGCAGAAAGAAAAAATTGACACCTCCTTGAAGTCACTAGAGCCCTTCTCTTCTCTGGTAATCTACCTAAAACCTTTTGGGCTGATGCCGTTCTTACCAGTTGTTACTTAATTAATCGACTTCCTAGCCGAATATTAAGTCACAAAAGTCCCATAGAAATTCTTTATGATAGAAAGGTTAACATATCCCATTTGAAAGTGTTTGGGTGCACTTGCTATGTTCACTCTCAAAATGGAGGAAAACTTGACCCAAGAGCATACAAATGTATATTTATCGGTTATTCTTCTTCAAAAAAGGGATACAAGTGTTTCGATCCAAATTCAAAACGGGTATATATTTCTAGAGACGTGACATTCAACGAAAATTTAATGTTTTACTCAAGTGATAAAAGTCAGGGGGAGGAAAATAGGTATAACAGATTCACTGTACCTGTGCCGAATGATAGCTTGCAGCCCAGTTTGCAGGAAATTCCAGAGAATGACCCGGCAGCAACGGAGGACAATTCCATGGGTGATATTCCAGCAGCAAATCAGCATGGGACAGGGAGTGAAGGAGATGATGGGCCAGATACTGGGCCCGGGAATGAGATTGTTGAATTGAGAAGATCTATTCGAACAAGAAATGCACCAGCCCATTTAAAAGATTTTGTGAGTTTTTGCTCCACTAATCATCCTATTCAGAATCAAATTAGGTATGATAAAATATCTCAATATCTTTGTAGTTTTCTGACCAAGATTGAGTCTCATATTGAACCAACTAGCTTTGATGAAGCGGTAAAACGAGAGGAATGGGTTAAGGCTATGAATGAAGAATTAAATGCCTTAAATAAAAACCACACTTGGGATACAGTCAAACTACCAAAGGGCAAGAAATTGGTTGGATGTCGATGGGTGTACAAAACAAAGTTTAATAGTGACGGTTCAATAGAAAGACATAAGGCTCGATTAGTTGCCAGGGGATACACTAAAACGTATGGAATAGACTACGAAGAGACCTTTGCACCAGTAGCCAAAATGAACACAGTGCGGGTATTGATGTCCGTAGCTGTGAATTGTGATTGGCCATTATTCCAAATGGACGTAAAAAATGCATTTCTACATGGAGATTTGCAAGAAGAAGTGTATATGGAGATTCCACATGGATTGTCTATTTCCAAACAAGAGGGAATGGTTTGTCATCTTAAAAAGGCAATTTACGGACTCAAACAATCTCCAAGAGCTTGGTACTGTAAGATAAGTGCTGCCTTAATCAAGATCGGTTACCAGAAAAGTGCTGCAGATTCATCCATGTTTACTCTTGTTACAGAAAATGGAATTGTTGTCATTCTAATATATGTTGATGATCTTGTAATTACAGGTAGTAATCGGAAAGGAATAGAAGAACTCAAAGCTCACTTGAGAACTGAATTTGATATTAAAGACCTTGGTTTTTTGAGGTATTTTCTCGGTATTGAAATTGCACGTTCTCATAAAGGTTTGTTCTTGTGTCAGAGAAAGTATGTGCTGGACTTGTTGAAAGAAACAGGAAAACTAGGAGTTAAACCAGCAAGTACACCAATGGATTACAACAAGAAGTTTGTGTCTGAAGAAGAGACTCCTTGTGATCGTAAACTTTTTCAAAGGCTGGTAGGTAAATTAATTTATCTCACTATTACTCGACCTGACATTACTTATGCTGTGAGCTATGTGAGTCAGTTTATGCAGAAACCTATGACGGGACACTTGGAGTTGATAAATCAGATTCTCAGATATCTGAAGTCTGCACCTGGTAGAGGTATTCTAATGAAGAACAATGGTTTGGTTGACTTGATGGGATACACAGATGCAGACTGGGCAGGTAATCCCCTGGACCGGAAGTCAACCACAGGTTTCTGCATGTTTGTTGGTGGGAATTTAGTGACATGGAAGAGCAAGAAACAAGGTGTTGTTGCGAGATCAAGTGCTGAAGCTGAGTATCGTGCGATGGCAGCAGCTGCCAGTGAAATTGTTTGGCTAAGGTTACTTCTTGAAGAACTGGGACATTCACTTACTGGTAAACCCACTAAACTTTTTTGTGACAATCAGGCAGCAACCCATATTGCATCTAATCCAGTTTTTCATGAACGAACGAAGCACATTGAGGTTGCATGTCATTACATAAGAGAAAAAGTGTTGGACAAGACAATAGAGACGCCGTATCTTCAAAGCAGTGATCAGTTGGCAGATATATTTACCAAAGCTCTGTCTAAAGGAGATTTTCAGAAGTTTGCGGACAAGCTGACCTCCAACGAGCTTTACGGTTCAGCTTGAGGGGGAGTGTTGGAATATTCTAATCAAAGGAAGATCTGCTGTGATTGGTGCAAATATGGAATGACACGCCTGGAGCATATCTGTGCATTGAATCAGAATTATTTCTTTGCAATTCTATTTGTTGTAGTTTTAGAAAAACCAAAATAAGAAAGTAGATTTTAGGCTGGTGCTTGATGCTTCCTGTCGTTCTATTTATATCACTCCTTCTCTCTGCTCTTTGTATTATTGAAAAAGACAGAAACATACTGTAACTATGAGTTCTATGAAATAAATTGGGAGGGAAGGGATTTCTGGGAGTGCTGTGTCAATCTTATACTTTAATTTAGTACTGCTACCCAATATTTCTAGAACTTTAAGTAGCCTAAAATTAGAGCACCGTAAGCTCATTTCACAATATTTAGGCTCAAACAATAGTAAAGAACGGGTATTTGGACCTACATATTTGATGAATTGTGAATTCTTCTCTTCGACTTGAAGCGAAGCACGTCGGATTATTCTATTGGGCTTTGTGTCATTTGATGCATGTGAGAAAACCGTGACAAAGTTTTCATGCTCGTTTTCATGCTCAGCTTCATGCATTGCCAATTCCCGGAGAATATCATGTACTTTGAAGCGCTTGATCAAACCATTCGTGAATCGACTTAGTACTTGAACCATACTCCTGAATTAATTTTTGTATATAAACAAGTCAGGAAATACATAAAGTACACCGAAATTAAAATATGCAATTAATGAAATTTGTACGTAATTCTAGAAATAAGAAATTTTGTAAATTTTTCTATACATTTAAATAGAAATATTTTAATGTACATATATGTTGTTTGAAATTTAAAATAATATAAAAAAAATTCGAACTATTTTTAAAATCATAATCCCCTCCCGCAAATTTATATTTTTGCACCCTCAATCTCCTAAACATAAATATCTTATTTTATGCATAGAGCTTTGTTTTAGTATCAAATCCTATCTAATTTTTTTTTTTTCAACACAAGTGAAAGATACCGAATTGAATAAAGAAGCTTTAGTTCTCTTTTATCCTACAAAAAAAGAAAAAAAAATGCAAATGCACTTGGTACAAGGTTTTCTAGAAAGAAGCAATTTATTGCAGATGATATCTTATAACTAGAAAGAGG
This sequence comes from Carex parvula, assembly GCA_025461045.1. Taxonomy (NCBI): domain Eukaryota; kingdom Viridiplantae; phylum Streptophyta; class Magnoliopsida; order Poales; family Cyperaceae; genus Carex; species Carex parvula. The sequence goes on along the minus strand of JAJGRW010002625.1, from coordinate 89,446 downwards.
TGTACGATATATGTTATAAAAGCTGAAGGGTGTTAATAAGGGATCACATAACTTTTCTAGAAATGCACATGATTTTTAAACCTCAGTTTTTAGAAAATAACGGATCTTTGCAATAAAGAGTGTTAATAAGGCCTCATAGCTTTCTTTTTAACATCTTATACTCCACTTCACTCGATTGTTTTGTTGTACTTTTTTTACGAAAGATCTCTACTTCTTCTACACTAGTATATATAAACCACAACTATAGTATAAATCAAGTATGCAGAAGTGTGTTTTGTGGAGTAAAAATGCTTGCAATAATAGTGTATTGTTGCCTGATAAAAAATAAGGAAAAATATATAACCTTTTAGCAAGTTCTTCAAGGCAGTCCTCAGCCATTATCTCTATTGTTGGCCTACCATTGAGCGGTATGAACCCCTCGGCTACCCACATTCTGATCAGACATTCTGCAGAAATCTCGTAGTCTTCAGGGAAACAAGCGAGATATTGAAAGCATGCCTTGAGATAATAAGGCATATCTTCGTAGCTCATTGCTAAGACTTGCATGCAGCCACTGCCTTCTGCTTGCCAAGTCGTTGTTTGCAGCACCCTTTCCCATGCAATGCAGGACAATTCTTTGGTTGAAATGATACCACCTAATACTATCAAAGCAAGAGGTAAACCCTTACATTTCTTTGATAGTTTGTGTGCAAGCTCAAGGAGATCGTTGGGGCATTCTTCATAAGGGAGAGCCTTTTTGAGGAGGAGATCTAGGCTTTCCCTATTTTCTAAGAAGTTGAGTTCGTATGGTGGCATTTGGGAGTCAGCAAATCTAGCAACTACGACAAACCTGCTAGTTATCAGGATACGACTACCGTTCTTCACATCAGGTAATGCATCTGCTAGTTGAGTCCACAGATCACCTGTCCACACATCATCTAGAATGATCAGATATCTTCTGCTGCTTAAAAATCTTTTGAGCTCGCCCACATAATAGTCCACATCCCGATCCTTCGGTACAGAATCATTGTACTGGTTGATCATCTTTCTCAAGAGATCAGTTAGGTTGAACTGTTGAGAGATTGACAACATTATATGATAGCCGAAGTCTGCTTTGGCACTGGTTAGACAAGCAAAGAAGATATATTATTAGATTGAATTCTAACAAAGTTTTTGAACAATAATGATTGTTGCAACCAAGTATTACTAAGATCTATGTATTATATATTGAGCAATTGTGTTGGTAGGATCACTATTTAATCTTCAAAATCGTAATATATAACAGTAGTAGTAGTTGATCATTGATATTCACAGCAATTCTTATTATATCGTTGTAATTATTTTTATAATTAAAGAACAGGATTAAAAGTTTAAACAGTCGATCTGAATCGCTCAATATGATCTTCATATTAAAATGTGCTTCATAACAAAAGTTTATATTTTTTTTTGAAAAAAATTCCTATTTATTAAGATAGGTACAAAATCACTATTTTTAGAAGATTTTGGACCATTCAAAAATAGTGATTTTGTACCTCTCTAAACATTTAGTAAAAAAATTATAAAATTTGTTATCCGAGCACATTTTAATATGAACATCATGTTGAACTGTTCGGACTGATTATTTAAACTTTGAAAATAGAGATAATGATGTTGGAGCATAATGGAGCACAAAACCAATAAAGCATTTTAACCCTACTCATCATTAAAACATAGTTGAAAAAAGAAAAATTTGAACTTGCCTTCTGTATACCATACAAGCAAGGGTAGTCTTTCCTAGACCGCCAGCACCCACGATGGTTATGACAGCTCGTCTAGATGTTTTCTCACGGCGCAGCAGCTCCAGAATGTTGTTCTTGTCAGCCTGCATGCCTACAACTTCATTTTCTTCTACTTCATAATAAGTAGCTCTCCGAAGAGGCATTGTGACTGCCTCTCCCTTGCTTTTGTCTTCCAGGGGTAGGTCTCTGATCCCGTAAGTAACCCTGCTCTTAGAGATCTCTTCGAGTAGACCTTGAATGTCATCGAGCTCATTGCCAAGTTTGTGGCGGAAATACAGCTCCTTGGGCTTGTTGCACACCTTCTTGAGTTTTTGCAAAAAGCTGGCATCTCTATATTCAACTTTGAGAAAGAAAGTGTCGGTTGCGTCCTCGATGCGATAGGCCACATCACGAAGCTCATTCAACCAGTTCAACTTTTCGTTTTGCACCCTTGCATCTCCTTTTCGTTTTGAATCTGCATCTTGCAGACAACACTGAATTCGGGTTAGCTCACGCTGCACCCGTTCGACTTTCTTCCAAACCCCACCCAAGAACTGTGCTTCGTTTGCTATGACAACAGCAAGCTTGCCCAGCACACTCACAACCACCTCAGCCATTTCACTCTCTTGTTTTCTCTCTTTTGAAATTAATATGCACCAGTGTAAGAGGATATTATTAGATATAGTGCCGATTAGATGGTCTCATTATATAGGCAAGCAGGCTAGAAAGCAAACTGTTGAAATAAGTAAACATGGCGTGTGGACTGCTGTTTTTGTAAGATTCGTCTCCAAAGAAGGGGGGACACACCAAGTAACCTTTAATGGGATAAAGAATGAAGCTGCTATTAAGCAAAGAATTGTGTCAACTGTACTGGAGAAGAAACGAATAAAAAATGATAAAAGAGAAATTAAAGGAAGCAAATCAGACAAGGGAACAGATCGACTTCGACTTCAGAATTCAAGTATCTTAGTTTCCATTTTTCATTGTCGGTAATGTATCAACCTGAATTTTTATCAAATTTCTTTGTTATTTTCTAATTTCCTTGTTAAATCGATATTTATACTCTTCAATAATCCAAATATTTCAAGTTTTATTATTCAATTTATCAATTCAATTCATAACATTTTAATTTTCTCTTTTCAATCACAAGGAATCCTATTGAGGCAATCACAATTAATTGTAGTTTTGGTTAAATTAATATATAGTTCACATGTACTGGAAAAGTCACGTTCCCCACCAGAGTAATCCTTTAAAGGGATAAAAGGATAAAGATGGATAACACTTTAATGGAATAAATCATGCAGCTTCTATTAAGCAATGATAAAGATGGGTAACCCTTTAATGGAATAAAGCATGCAGCTTCTATTAAGCAAGGATAAAGATGGGTAACCCTTTAATGGTATAAAGCATGCAGCTTCTATTAAGCAAGGGATTTGTGCTAACTGAAGAGAAGAAACGAATAAAAAATGTACAGTGAATGTGAATTAAAGATGTTAACTATTTGAAATGTCCAATACATGTCAATTGGCTGCAGGGTCATCAAAGCTAAAATAATCCTGTCTTATTATTTTATATGTAATTTCGCTGCATGTGGCACCATGCTTTCATGTTGAATATTATATTAAATTAGATAACTGTCACATGTAACTGTCTTAAATCATCCAGCCCTGGAACTATGATTATGAATCTGATACTTGCAAATATATATATATATATATATATATATATATATATATATATATATATATATAAAGAGTATGGCTGATGTCATAACTTTATAATTTCAACGTAAGTTATAACGAGTCAATTTTTGCGAGTCAAGTAAAAACTGACTCGCTATAACTTAGAATGAAATTATAATGTTATGACATTGGCCGGACTATATATATTATAATAGTTCATTATGCGCTTATAATGTACATTATGTGTTGTTACACTATCAATCTTCTTTTTGCATTTCACCTGTAAATGCTTAATTAGGAAGATGTGATACAGGGCTAAAAAAATGGTTCAATTAATGTTGGTAAAAGAGATGAAATTCACCTATAAAGATAGAATTTGTTTTCCTGTAAGAGGTATGTTTTGTAACACAAAATTCATATGAAATAAAATAAGAGGAGGAATTGAGAGAGTGCGGTGTTCTTATGATTACTTGGTGATTGTTATTGATACTTGACACATATTACAAAAGAGCTCTTACATCTATACCATTTTACCAATCTAAAATATATATGCCCTTATATATATATTTACATTCTGTGTTGTTCTTAGGAAGATGTGACGCAGGGCTCAAAGATGGTTTGGGCCCAGCGCCGGGCCACCCCAAATTTTAGGAATCTTGAGGAAAATCTCAGCCCAACTCTTTTTTTGAGGAAAAGCTCAGCCCAACTTTAAGGAAAAAATCTTCACAATTCATGTACCTTGCATGATTCAATTAATACTTCAAGGAAGCCAGTTAATTTAACCCTCACTCAAAGTTAAGTTCTCACTGATTATATTATGAAAGGTTGAACAATGGGAAAACTAACACAAATTCTGACATTTCTGCTTAGTGTTATACAACACTGAGCAAATTTGTCCCCTTGGCAGCTTTCTATCGCATCTTCCCGGATTTAATCCTCAGCCATCCGAGGCAGTTTGGTTTTTCTTATTGAAGGATTTCCTCCCTATGTCAGACCTTTCAATGTTCTTGTGCACCATTACTGTAATAATGGGAACATTCAGCATGCCCGTCAGGTGTTCGATGAAATTAATTAGAAAGCGGAGGTTGAGACCCACTGTTGTTAGTTTCAATACCTTGATTGACGGTTATTGTAGATTGGCAAATTTGGGTTATGGGTTAGAGATCAAATGAACAATTGTTGAGCATGGAATGCAACCCGATTGTTTATTTGCACGCTTTTGATCACAGCCTTTTGTATATTTGGGAGCTTAATACACAGACGTCAATTGTTTGCTGAAATGCTCTTTAGAGAGTTGGTTCCTAATACGGTCGACTTTGATTGCATGCATTGATTGATGGGCTCGACTTTGATTGCATGCATTGATTGATGGGCATTTCAAACAAGGGAAGATTTGATCACATTGAACACATTGATCCCATTGGTATTTTTATTGCACTATCATGGCGGAAAAAAAGTGGGCCGTATAGCTGGAGGCCCATTTATTAGCACAAGTTATGACTATGACGGTCCAATTGATGAATATGGTATTTTATTAGGATTTAAGATGTGATTGTAACAAATAGATGTGGTCTCATCCAATTTTATTTTCTAATTAAATGAGATGGTACCAGGTTAGACTCTATTTTATTTTATTTATTAAAGTCCATATCTCCTAATTAACTCAATTTTGAGTTGATATTCTGATTTGCTTTGACACGAATATTAAAGTGGCCTCTTATATTCCATTTTAGACCGCATTGATCCAAAATCTAAACTCAAATTTTGACCCCATATCTTTTTGAACACGTATCATTTGCATTAACTCAGAATTTGAGTTAATGCATCTCGGTCTTTCGATCAGAATTTAAATCAATCAGATCCGAGGTAAAATGCACATAATTTCTTTAACATGGATTGGACGATCAAGATTCATTATGCATTATCAATTTGAGTTAATGCAGACGATACAAATTCTATCTTTTTTGGTATCCCAATCTTTGAAATAATGAGATCTAATTAATCCAACAGTCCGAACATAAAATCTATTGTACCTTCCATTTTTAATTAATGCAACCAACAGTCGAAATATTCATTTCTCTATTCTCCCTACCTGATTGTTTTCAGACGACGAATCTGAACCGTACGAGTAATGCGTCTACATGCGAAAATTTTAAATTTCGAGTTAATTTTGTATAGAGGTAAGTGGTTAAAAAACATTAGAAAAATGAATGCATTAAAATTAATTTATAAACCTTCTAATTTTGACCGCTTGACTTTATATTAAAATAATTCAAAAGTTTAAAATTTTCGCATGTAGACGGATCACTCGTAAGATAGATGGATTTCAATAGTTTGAATTCATCATGTCAAGCCAATCCAATAGATTTAAAATTGAGTTCACAAGTAATTAAGTTTGATGAACTTAGGAACACGCTACTTTCTACTCCAAAAAATATATACCAAATTTATCTAAAAAGCAACCAGTAGACCTTTAATTGTTCATATTGTCATACAAGTACTAAAATGCAAATTCGGAAAATGTAAAAATATGTTAGGTTTTTATTTATCATGTCAGCGAAACCTAATTTAATCCATTGCAAAAATTATTGTACGTATATTTGGCGTGAGAGAAACAAAAGACGGTTCTCATACCAGCGGAAAAGCGAGATAGCATTAATTAATGAATGATACAACATATCAGGTTAATTAATCAGTGGATGCAATATCTATAGAGGACATTACTGTAAAATGAGGAGATGTGATCATTTAGATTTTGCAGGACTGTACTGCACAATGCTTGTGGCTTTGTTTTCAATTTAATCTAGTCAGTGTGTATAGGGCGCACAGGTGTGTGGAGTTGTAAAAACTTTTATTTTTTTTAATACAATTGTTAGCTAATGCTAACCTTAAAAAAAAAACCATTTTAAGTTTTTAACCATGTGCTGAAATATATAGTTAATTCAACTATGTAGTGTATGAATCATGTATGACTGTACATGTATTTCTTGTAGTAATCATGTATGAATGTTCATTTGTTTGGTAATTTGATAATTTGTAGACTTTCTTGTTTAATTTTTTTGACACTATTGTAAACTGTGAATTGTTTTTTATGATCCAGAATCTTGTGGATCAATGGATTTTCTATCTATCTTAATGAATAGTAAAAAATTCCAAAAAATTTAAAATTTGGTCTCCAAGCACATTTTATATGGATATCATATTGAACGGTTTGGATCAACTGTTTGGACTTTGAAAATGTAAAAATGACATAAAAGCATATGGTGTTGAAGTACTTATGGAAGCGTATTAGCCGGTCTCATAAAATTTTTCTCCTGCCTCGGACCCCAAAATCTTCGGGACCTGCCCTGAGGAAATGCTGAAATTATTTAGGTGACTTTTCTGATTTGCAGGGGTAGGTATGATATTTTAAATTTTTTTAGGGACATATGTGTGAAAGAGTTCCTTTTTTATTAGGATATTTGATTGTTATATTATCCATGCTTTTCAGGAGTAAACATATTAACAGAGTAGTTTTAGCTTCATTCAGCGCACCAGTGGAATGTAACGCTGTTTTCATTCTATGGTCCGTGCGCTGTAACAAGCCAAACATACTCTGTTAATATAATTACCCATAAACAGAAGACGTACGTTGCACCGCGTCTACGAGCATCAGAGAGAAAGAGCAAAGACAGTTTGGAAGTCACTGATTTTGGGTCCCATAGAGCTTCGATGGAACTGGAGTGTATGGACCGGGTGTATGTGCTTATCGCTTGGATGGAGAAATGGTGCGTCACGAACTGGACCCACAGGTGCGACCTGAGATCTACTCAAATTTCGGTTCATATCACCTAAAGTAACTCAAATTTTGAGTTTAAAAATTGACCGTCCGATCTGCTTCGGCACGAATATTAAAGACTTCCTGTACATTTCATCCCGGATCGGACGGTTTGTCCTAAATTAAAAATTTGAGTTACTTTGGTGGATCCTCCGATAAGTTTGTAAACATAGATTCTGCTAATCTAGACCGTTGATTTGAGATGTACGCTCTGTGGGTCTCTGGTGTAGATCAGATTCAGATTAATTGAGTCTGATTTTGTATTCAATTTTGTATTTAATTTTTGAAGCTAAGATACCCACGAATCCAATTTTGTATTCATATGAATGTCTTTTTCATGAAGCAATTTATTAACTTAATTAATGTTTTAATTTCTAAAATTGAATCGTGGAGCATGTGTATGAAATGGCCTGTGAAATTAATGTTTAATTAATTTTCATAAGTTGATGTTCAGTTGAAAGTTTTTTGTGGTCCATTAATAGGTTACAAATTGAGCGTCTTGGATTGGAACAATACAGTTAATGGAGTTCAATTAATTTCAATTCAATAGAATTAATAGAGATGATTTTCAATTGAACATTGTTGATTGGAATAAAAATGATGAAGAATTAATTCTTCTCTATTTATTGATTGGAATGTGCACACAATAAAAGAGAAATAATTTTATTTAAATAAAAATAACATTTGTACCCTTAATTAAAGTATACTTGCATTGATTTAATTTTCAGTACCTAGTATAACTTGTGAAACAGCTAATTCTGTTATTTTTTGAACATAACTGGTTTATGCTAGAGTTGGCACTGGTACCTGACAATACTGGTCTTACTAGTACGAACAGTACCTAGCTAATTTTTTTATTTAAAACTTCATACGGGAAAGTTGTATAGTCATGTGCTAATTTGTTATTGTAAGAAATTAAAATAAAATAATTATTCTCTCGTTTAATTTAATTAAACAATGTCAAATTCTCTACAAAACAAACACAAAATTTCCTAAAATAAAAAAAAATAGAAATAAATGAATTCTCTAGCAAGATCCTGCCTATATTCTAGTTTGACATCTTGAAAAAATAGAAATTTCAAATTTCCGAGAAACAAACGAAAAACAAGATTCGTTTGTACTAGCACTTCAAATTCAAGCAAAAAAAGAGGAGTCAGGTGATCTCCATAAAATTACTCATTAGTCATGCATCATCATCACTATTAACAATAACAAACCTACAATTCTGCCTTAAAATAATTATAATTAAAGTTCTGCTAAAAGAAGAACACATAATTTTTGTGCTTACCAATTCATCCATTAATTAACGCTGTGATAATATTAAAGAAAACCTAAATCATGACATGATGACTCGATTACAAATCTCTTACGATACTTGAAATTAAGAAATATAATATTCAACAACACAAACATTAGAAAGATTTTTTTTTTAAATCTAGATGCGTCTATTATTGTACGTAATCTGATAGCCAAAGTAGGAAAAAAAAGTATACAAGAATTATGTATAAAGATCAACAGCAGCACGTACAAATTAATGCCATCAAATTTTGATATAGTTCGTCTGTGAAAAGAATAATAGTACATAAAACAAAAAAAAGCAAATTTAATGGAACATGCATGTAGGTACTTGTGGTTTACTTTCCATGTGTACAAAAAACAAAAGAATAATATACATGCACACTGCACCATATATACTACTAATTAATAATACACGTTTCTCACAAAAAAAAAGTGAAAGGAAAAAGCAAGTGATCATCAACTTGTAGGTTCAAACTGTGACATGCTGTAACTGAGGAGGCAGGTGCACCTCGGTGTTGTCATCTACTAGGAGGTATGTAAGCTTTGGCATGACCCCCTCTGCCACCGTCAAATCCTTGATTCTCCAATCATCCATTTTCAAGTGTTGTAGGGCAGGGAATCCTTCTAGACAGATTATTGAACCCTCCCAATCATCAGTAAATGCATACGTCAAGATAAGTTTTTTTAGGCTATTCAACTTTCCAAGCTCAGGCATTGGATTATGATTAAGGTGGGAACACCAAAGTGTAAGTTTAACGAGGTGTTGTGGAAGCAACCTAGCTTCTACGTTGACATTCTCAGGCCATTTTCCATTCAAGCATAAGGATTGCAAATTCTGATAATTTGAGATGTACGCTCTGTGGGTCTCTGGTGTAGATCAGATTCAGATCAATTGAGTCTGATTTGGGTGTTTGAATCTAAGAGGCGGCAAAGTAAGAATCCAAGGTAGAGCTTGTCGCTTGTGACTTGTCATTTGTTACTTAGTGATAATTTTAATTTTGATTTAACCAACGCATTTTAATATTTATTTGGAATATAAAAATCTAATTTTAATATTTCGCTATGGATAGTATCTTAATAAAAATTAAATGAAAATGTATTCAGTTATTCGTGCCAATCTTGTATAGAAAAGTAATTTATTTAAGTCCAAAATTTAGTCACGTGAGATGCACGTGGTGGATGTTCCCGCTGTGTCGTGCTAGAAAGTGGGAAAACAAGAGAACTAAAATTCTCACCCTATATCCTCTGATTGGAAACCTCTTCTCTTTCAACAAAACTCTTCCTGAGCCCAACCCTTTCGGCCCAACTCATTTCGGCCCATCTTCATTTTTACCTGTTTCTTTCCTCAGCCCAACCCGAATTCTTTTCCTTCTGACGGCCTCGGTTCATTTTCCCTTTTCTCCCTTGCTTTGAATGTGGCCCTAGTTGCTTCCTTTGTTTTGTCCGCCCACCTTACCTTTTTTAGTTCCTTTGACTGTGCAGGGGGGCCCGCACTTCTCTTCCCCGCTTCTTTTTTTCTCTTTATTTTATTTTTTAAATATTTTTCTCATGCATACCTAGTACAATACACTTGAAAATTAGGAATTAAATCTATTTGGGATGATATGTTCATGAAATTTGTGCATACTTAATTTCATGACTTGATTCATGTGTGTTGGCATGTGACAAATTTAATTTTTGAAGCTAAGATACTCACGAATCCAATTTTGTATTCATATGAATGTCTTTTTCATGAAGCAATTTATTAACTTAATTAATGTTTTAATTTCTAAAATTGAATCGTAGAGCATGTGTATGAAATGGCCTGTGAAATTAATGTTTAATTAATTTTCATAAGTTGATGTTCAGTTGAAAATTTTTGGTGGTCCAATAATAGGTTACAAATTGAGCGTTAATGGAGTTCAATTAATTTCAATTCAGAGATGATTTTCAATTGAACATTGTTGATTGGAATAAAAATGATGAAGAGTTAATTCTACTCTATTTATTGATTGGAATGTGCACAAAATAAAAGAGAAATAATTTTATTTAAATAATAATAACATTTGTACCCTTAATTAAAGTATACTTGCATTGATTTAATCCAGTACGTAGTATAACTTGTGAAACAGCTAGTTCAGTATTTTTCGAACATAACGGGTTAATGCTAGAGTTGGCACTCGTACCTGACAGTACTAGTCTTACTAGTACGAACATTACCTAGCTAACTTTTTTCAATTTAAAACTTCATACGGGAAAGCTGTGTAGTCATGTGCTAATTTGTTATAGTAAGACATTAAAATAAAACAATTATTCTCTCGTTGAATTTAATTAAACAATGTCGGATTCCACATCCAAATTTTTTACAAAACAAACACAAAATTTCCTAAAAGTAAAAATAAAAATAAAAATAAATGAGTGCTCTGCCAAGATCCAACCTATCTTCTAATTTGATTAATAATACATGCTTTTTCCTAAAAAAAAAAAAGTGAAATGAAAAAATAAGTGGTCACTGTGATAGATATTAATTACCACTTGACCAAATCAACAATATTAATTACCATTTTTCAACTGTCACGTGCTGTAGCTCAGGAGGCAGATGCACCTTGGTGTTTTTATGTACTAGGAGGTATGTAAGCTTTGGCATGACCCCCTGTGCCACCGTCAAATCCTTGATTTTCCAATCAACCATTTTCAAGTGTTGTAGGGCAGGGAATCCTTCTGGACAGATTATTGGACCCTCCCAATCATCAGTAAATGCAACATTTTCCAAGATAAGTTTTCTTAGGCTATTCAACTTTCCAAACTCCGGCATTGGATTATGATTAAGGCAAGAATCCCAAAGCGTGAGTTTAACGAGGTGTTGTGGAAGCAAGCTAGCTTCTACGTTGACATTCTCAGGCCATTTTCCAGTCAAGTGTAAGGATTGCAAATTCTGATAATTTGGGAGTGCTTTTGGGTAAACAATCTCCATCGGGAGATCACGTCCAATGATCTGAAGGGTGACCAAAAGAGGCAACGTTTGAAGTAGATTGGTTATTGAAACCCATTCGTCAGATAGATTTCTAATACCTAATTTACGCAGGTTGGGCAACTTCCAATGACATGCTCCCTTAACTAGTACCCACTTCAGGGTTTGTAGATGGTTTAGATCAATACCTTTCGGTAATGGTCTTACATAAAAAAGATCACCCAGGACATGCCTCAATGTACCAATTGACCAAAGGTCATCACATGGCAGCAAACCATCAGCCCCTCGCACATCGAGAGTTTCAAGACTCCTCATACGTTGAAAAGAACATGAGGAGAGGTCAAACACGCACTCTCTAAGCCCCAAATATTTAAGGTGAATCAACTCATCTAATGATTTTAATTCTAATTGCTGTCCAAATCTACCCACCACTATTTCTAAAACTTTAAGTAGCCTAAAATTAGAGTACTGTAAGCTCATTCTGAAATTTTTAAACTCAAACAATAGTAAAGAACAGGTATTTGGACCTACATATTTGATTAATTGTGAATTCTTCTCTTCGGCTTGAAGCGAAGCACGTCGGATTATTCTGTTGGGCTTTGTGTCATTTGATGCATGTGAGAAAACCATGACAAAGTTTTCATGCTCAGCTTCATGCATTGCCAATTCGCGGAGAATATCATGTACTTTGAAGCGCTTGATCAAACCATTCACGGATCGGCTTAGTACTTGAACCATACTCCTGAATTAATTTTGGTTTATAAACAAGTCAGGAAATACTGAAAGTACACCGAAATTAAAATATGCAATTAATGAAATTTGTACGTAATTCTAGAAATAAGAAATTTTGTAAATTTTGCTCTACATTTAAATAGAAATATTTTAATGTACATATATGTTGTTTGAAAATTTGAATAATATAAAAAAAATTCAAACTATTTTTTAAAATCCTAATCCCCTCCCGCAAATTTATATTTTTGCACCCTCAATCTCCTAAACATAAATGTCTTATTTTATGCCTAGAGCTGTGTTTTAGTATCAAATCCAATGTAATTTTTTTTTTTGCAACACAAGTGAAAGATACTGAATTGAAAAAAAAGCTTTAGTTCTCTTTTATCCTAAAAAAAAAAAAAAAAATGCAAATGCACTTGGTAGAAGGTTTTCTAGAAAGAAGCAATTTATTACAGAAGATATCATATAACTAGAAAGAGGTGTACGATACATGTTATAAAAGGTGAAGGGTGTTAATAAGGGATCACATAACTTTTCTAGAAATGCACTTGATTTTCAAACCCCAGTTTTTGGAAAATAACGGATCTTGCAATAAAGAGTGTTAATAAGGCCTCATAGCTTTCTTTTTAACATCTTATACTCCACTTCACTCGATTGTTTTTTTGTACTTTTTTTACGAAAGATCTCTACTTCTTCTACTCTTAGTATATATAAACCACAACTGTAGTATATATCAAGTATGCAGAAGTGTGTTTTATGGAGTAAAAATGTTTGCAATAATAGTGTATTGTTGCCTCATAAAAAATAAGGAAAAATATATAACCTTTTAGCAAGTTCCTCAAGGCAGTCCTCAGCCAATATCTCCATTGTTGTCGTACTCTCGAGTGGTATGAACCCCTCTGCTACCCACATTCTGATCAGACGTTCGGCATAAATCACATAGTCTTCCGGAAAAGAAGCAAGATATTGGAAGCATGCCTTGAGATAATAAGGCATATCTTCGTAGCTCATTGCTAAGATTTGCATGCAGCCACTGCCTTCTGAGTGCCAATTCATTGTTTTCAGCACCCTTTCCCACGCAGGGTATGAAAGTTCTTTGGTTGAAAGGATACCACCTAATACTATCAAAGCAAGAGGTAAACCCTTACATTTCTTTGATAGTTTGTGTGCAAGCTCAAGGAGATCATTGGGGCATTCTTCATAAGGGAGAGCCTTTTTGAGGAGGAGATCTAGGCTTTCCCTATTATCTAAGAAGTTGAGTTCGTATGGTGGCATTTGGGAGTCAGCAAATCTAGCAACTTCAATAATCCTGCTAGTTATCAGGATACGACTACCGTTGTTGACATCAGGTAATGTATCTGCTAGTTGAGTCCACAGATCATCTGTCCACACGTCATCTAGAATGATCAGATATCTTCTGCTACTTAAAAATCTTTTGAGCTCGCCCACATAATAGTCCACATCCCGATCCTTCGGTACAGAATCATTGTACTTGCTGATCATCTTTCTCAAGAGATCAGTTAGGTTGAACTGTTGAGAGATTGACAACATTATATGATAGCCGAAGTCTGCTTTGGCACTGGTTAGACAAGCAAAGAAGATATATTATTAGATTGATTTCTAACAAAGTGTTTGAACAATAGTGATTGTTGCAACCAAGTATTACTAAGATCTATGTATTATATATTGATCAATTGTGTTGGTAGGATCACTATTAAATCTTCAAAATCGTAATATATAACAGTAGTAGTAGTTGATCATTGCTATTCACAGCAATTCTTCTTATATCGTTGTAATTATTTTTATAATTACAGAGTAGGGTTAAAAGTTTAAACAGTCGATCCGAATATTATCCGTTCAACAGATGTTCATATTAAAATGTGCTTCATTACAAAAGTTTATATATTTTTTTTTTTAAATTCCTATTTTTTAAGATAGGTACAAAATCACTGCTTTTAGAAGATATTGGACCATTCAAAAATAGTGATTTTGTACCTCTCTAAACAATTAGTAAAAAAATTCTAAAAATTCTAAAATTTGTTATCCGAGCACATTTTAATATGAACATCATGTTGAACTGTTCGGACCAATTATTTAGACATTAAAAATAGAGATAATGATGTTGGATCATAATGCGGCACAAAACCAATGAGGCATTTTAACCCTACTCATCATTAAAACATAGTTGTAAAAAGAAAAATTTGCACTTGCCTTTTGTATACCATACATGCAAGGGTAGTCTTTCCTAGACCGCCAGCACCCACGATGGTTATGACAGCTCGTCTATATGTTTTCTCTGGGCGCAGCAGCTCCAGAATGTTGTTCTTGTCAGCCTGCATGCCTACAACTTCATTTTCTTCTACTTCAGAATAAGTAGCTCTCCGAAGAGGCATTGTGACTGCCTCTCCCTTGCTTTTGTCTTCCGAGGGTAGGTCTCTGATCCCGTAAGTAACCCTGCTCTTAGAGATCTCTTCGAGTAGACCTTGAATGTCATCGAGCTCATTGCCAAGTTTGTGGCGGAAATACAACTCCTTGGGTTTGTTGCACAGCTTCTTGAGTTTTTGCAAAAATTTGGGATCTTTTTGGCGGTGACCTTCAACTTTGAGACGGAAGGTGTCGATTGCGTCGTCGATGCGATAGGCCACATCGCGGAGCTCATTCAGCCAGTTCTGCACTCTCGCATCTCCCTTACGTTTTGAATCTGCATCTATCAGGCAGCACTGAATTCGGAAGAGCTCACGCTGCACCCGTTCGACTTTCTTCCCAACCCCACCCAAGAACTCTACTTCGTTCGCTGTGACAACAGCAAGCTTGCCCAGCACAATCACAACCGCCAGCTCAGCCATTTCACTCTCTTGTTTTCTCTCTTTTGAAATTAATATGCACCAGTGTAAGAGGATATTATTAGATATAGTGCCCATTAGATGGTCTCATTATATAGGCAAGCAGGCTAGCAAGCAAACTGCTACCGTACGTTAAAATTAAACTAGTAATTAATTAAAGTGCCGATTCGATGAATTGAATACAATAAGAATTGACTTTATTAAACTAGTAATTAATAACATAATATTCATAACTTGTAGTTCACTAGGAATGTCACGTTGGCTTGTGGACCGCTGTTCCCCTTTAAACTAATAATCATGTATGTTTTTGTAAGATTCGTCTCCAACGAAGGGGGGACACAGCAAGTTACCTTTAATGGGATAAAGAAAAGAATGAAGCTGCTATTAAGCAAGGAATTAATTTTTGTCAACTGTACTGGACAAGAAACGAATAAAAAATAATAAAAGACAAAAGGAAGCAAATCAGACAAGAGAACAGATAGACTTAGACTTCATAATTCAAGTATCTTAGTTTTCATTTTTCATTGTCGCTAATGTATCAACCTGAATTTTTATCAAATTTCATTGTTATTTTCTAATTTCCTTGTTAAATCGATATTTATACTCTTCAATAATCCAAATATTTCAAGTTTTATTATTCAATTTATCAATTCAGTTCATAACATTTTTATTTTCTCTTTTCAATCACAAGGAATCCTATTGATCGAGGCAATCACAATTAATTGTAGTTTTGGTCAAATTAACTTATAGTTTACATGTACTAGAAAAGTCACGTTCCCCACCAGAGTAATCCTTTGAAGGGATAAAAGGATAAAGATGGGTAACCCTATAATGGAATAAAGCATGCACCTTCTATTAAGCAAGGATAAAGATGGGTAACCCTTTAATGGAATAAAGCATGCAGCTTCTATTAAGCAAAAAATAAAGATGGGTAACCCTTTAATGGGATAAAGCATGCACCTTGTATTAAGCAAGGGATTTGTGCTAACTGATGAAGAGAAGAAACGAATAAAAAATGTACAGTGAATGTGAATTAAAGATGTTAACTATTTGAAATGCCCAATACATGTCAATTGATGTTTATTTTGATTGATAGAAGCTAGACGACATTGGCTGCAGGGTCATCAAAGCTAAAATAATCCTGTCTTATTATTTTATATGTAATTTCGCTGCATGTGGCACCATGCTTTCATGTTAAATATTATATTAAATTAGATAACTTTTTATACAAGTAATCTGTAAAGAAATTGGAAAATATTATATTTGTGCAATGATCCACAACTAGTCTTATTCATTATTAATTGATACCCAGAGCCACATGTAACTGTCTTAAATCATCCAACTCTAGAACTATGATTATGAATCTGATATTCGCAAAACTATATATATATATACGAGGAGGGATCAAGTTACAACAAATTTGAGTTACAACAAAGTTACAACAACAATTTTTTTTCATTTTCAAAGTCCAAATTGTCGATCCAAACCGTTCAACATGATTATCTAAATAAAATTGCTTGTAGATCAAATTTTACATTTTTTTTAATTTTTTTACTATTTATTAAGATGGGAACAAAATTCAATGGTCTGAATATGACTATTTTTTGTAAAATACTTAATAAATAGTAAAAAAATTCAAAAAATGTAAAATTTGATCTGCATGCACATTTTATTGTGGAGATAATGTTGAACAGTTTGGATCGACGATTTGGACTTTGAAAATGAAAAAAATGGTTGTTCTAACTTTGTTGTAACTCAAATATATATATATATTTATATATTTTTTTTTATAAAGAGTATGGCTATTGTCATAACGTTATAATTTCAATATAAGTTATAACGAGTCAATTTTTGTGATTTCAAAGACCAAACAGTCGATCCGAACCACTTAACAAGATATATTAAAATGTGCTTGGAAACCAAATTGAAGTGTGTTTGTGTGTGTATGTATATGTATGCGCTTATATATGTACATTATGTGTTGTTACACTATCAATCTTCATTTTGCATTTGACTTGTGCTTAATTAGGAAGATGTGATACAGGGCTAAAAAAATGGTTCAATTAATGTTGGTAAAAGAGATGAAATTCACCTATAAAGATAGAATTCGTTTTCCTGTAAGAGGTATGTTTTGTAACACAAAATTCATATGATATAAAATAAGAGAAGGAGGAATTGAAAGAGTGCGGTGTTCTTATGATTACTTGGTGATTGTTATTGGTACTTGACACATATTACAAAAGAGCTCTTACATCTAGACCTTTTACCAATCTAAAATATATATGCGCTTATATATATATTTACATTCTGTGTTGTTCTTAGGAAGATGTGATGCAGGGCTAAAAAATGGTTTGGGCCCAGCGCCGGGCCACTGAATGGCCCAAATTTTAGGAATCTTGAGGCTTACAACTTTCTTGCTAGCTCAGCCCAACTCTTTTTTAGAGGAAAAGCTCAGCCCAACTTTAAGCAAGAAAGCTTCACAATTCATGTACCTTGCATGATTCAATTAATACTTCAAGGAAGCCAGTTAATTTAACCCTCACTCAAAGTTAAGTTCTCACTGATTATATTATGAAAGGTTGAACCATGGGAAACTAACACAAATTCTGACATTTCTGCTTAGTGTTATACAACACTGAGCAAAATTGTCCCCTTGGCAGCTTTCTATCGCATCTTCCCGGATTTAATCCATGCTCAGCCATCCAAAACAGTTTGGTTTTTCTTATTGAAGGATTTCCTCCCTATGTCAGACCTTTCAATGTTCTTGTGCACCATTACTGTAACAATGGGAACATTCAGCATGCCCGTCAGGTGTTCGATGAAATTAGAAAGCGGAGGTTGAGACCCACTGTTGTTAGTTTCAATACCTTGATTGGCTGTTATTGTAGATTGGCAGATTTGGGTTATGAGTTAGAGATCAAATGAACAATTGTCGAGCATGGAATGCAACCCTGTGTGTTTACTTGTACGCTTTTGATCACGGGCTTTCGTAAATTTGGGAGCTTAATACACAGACGTTAACTGTTTGCTGAAATGCTCTTTAGAGAGTTGGTTCCTAATACGGTCGACTTTGATTGCATGCATTGATTGATGGGCATTGAAAGCAAGGAAGATTTGATCACATTTAACACATTAATCAAGGGATGCCTCAAATGTTGGTATTTTTATTGCACTATCTTGGCGGAACAAAATTAAAATTGGGCCGTATAACTGGAGGCCCATTTATTACACAAGTTATCAATTTGGATTTGAGATCCAAGAAAAGCTTGAAAATTATCAACTTTTGGTGCATCTGAAAAGAGAGATTCAGATTCAGAACTTCCTCAAACACCCAGATTAATTTGTAGCGGCTTTTCGGAAGGAGCTCTGGATCTTAATCTCTCTTTTCACATGCTCCCAAGAAGGATGTGGTGAGCCTGGCAAGTGCCATTTTTTTTGGAGTTCATATCTCTGTGCATGATGTTCTTTTCAGACTTAATAGCATATTGCCATGAATTGAAAAGAATGTTATCCACAGAGATATCAAACCCGAAAACTTACCGTTTGATCTTCATGTAAGTTATTCTTTTTACATTACTATATATATAGCTGCATCCTGCATGCATGTTCTCTATTTCAATCTCCTCTCCAGACACTATTTATTATGTTTATTTCTTATATAAATTCACCTTTGCTTGTTGCTGTCTGGACTAAGGCACAAGTACAATAGGGGAATATATACTTCAAAAAAAAAAAAAGACAGTTTTGAACAACTTTGCATCAAGTCATCAACTATACAAATGAAAAAGCTTCAACAACATTTTAAGTTTTTAGAGGCGCTGGGATACTGTATGGGCAGCTGGTTGCTGGCAGATTTGGCGTGAGAGAAACAAAAGATCGACGGTTCTCAGACCAGCGGAAAAGCGAGATAGCATTAATTAATGATACAACATATCAGGTTAATTAATCAGTGGATGCAATATCTATAGAGGACATTACTGTCAAATGAGGAGATCGATATGACCATTTAGATTTTGCAGGACTGTACTGCACGATGCTTGTGGCTTAATTTGTTTTCAATTTAATCTAGACAGTGTATAGGGCACGAAAATAAATCTGCTGTGATTCTCGGGGAATCACAGGACCCTGCGATCCAATCTCATCTGTTGATCTTTCTCGAGATGTGTGCATGAAAATTTACTTTTCTGAAATGTTTCCGAGATCCGCGCACGGAAAAGTTTGAACCGTTGATCTCGGAATTTCAGGAACCTGCAATCCCTCTCGGAATCGCAGCAGATTCCGACTCATAGGGCACAGGGTGTGTGGAGTTGTAAAAACTTTTCTTTTTTTTAATACAATTGTTAGCTAATGCTAACCTTAAAAAAAAAATATTTTAAGTTTTTAACCATGTGCTGAAATATATAGTTAATTTAACTATGTAGTGTATGAATCATGTATGACTGTACAGAGATTTCTTGTAGTAACATGCCTACGGGCTTCCTCTAAAAAACAAAAAATAAGATTGTTCATTTGTTTGGTAATTTGATAATTTGTAGACTTTCTTGTTTAATTTTTTTGACAATACTGTAAACTGTGAATTGTTTTTTATGGTGTAGAATCTTGTGGATCAATGGATTTTTTACCTATCTTAGAAAATAGTAAAAATTCCAAAAAATGTAAAATTTGGTCTGCAAGCACGTTTTAATATGGATATCATATTGAACGGTTCAGATCAACTGTTTGGACTTTGAAAATACAAAAATGACTTAAAAGCATATAGTGTTGAAGTACTTATGGAAGCGTATTAGCCGGTCTCATAAAAAAATTGTATATATGAAGGGCTCAAAATCTTCACAACCAGCCCTGAGGAAATGCTGAAATTATTTAGTTGACTTTTCTGATTTGCAGGGGTAGGTATGATATTTTAAATTTTTTTAGGGACATATGTGTGAAAGAGTTCCTTTTTTATTAGGATATTTGATTGTTATATTATCCTTGCTTTTCCGTTAACCTTCTCTAATAATACTGTAGATGTTTGTTGCTGTCATTAAATGAAAATCAGATTGACATACTCAAGAAAGGCCTTTAAGCATCAGAAACGGTACCAGAAACACTTATCAGAAATAGGCAATCTTCCAGCTTACATAAAAAGAAGTTTTTCTTCACAAAATCAAAAGAAATAAACAAAAAGAGAACTTGAACCTTCTACAATGCGAGCAGTTCCTACAAATTTCGCTCATTTATGTTCAAATTTGTTTTATCGGTACCATTGCCTCGGCCTCATTTCGGTACCAAACAAGTCCTTATTTCTTCACAAAATAATAAATGTACTTCCTCAAGTAGTTGCATATCAATAAAACATTAAAAAACAATGATTAGTACTGTATATGTCAATTATTGCCTAAAAATTGGTACCAAAAAATAAAAATAAAAAATGTAGGAGGATTGCATTAGGTCAATTGTTATTTTTTTATTTTCCAAGTTTTTCTTTATAAAATGCCTAGATTATTTTTCAAAAAAAAAAATGACAAATCCATTTCTTAATTAATTGTTACAATTCAAGCATCAAGCAAAATTATTTGTTATATGATGATGCAATCACAAATGAAATTAGAAGGAACCAAAGAAATACAGAATGATATATTGCCAAAGAGAAACATATGAGAGATTGTTAATGAGATATATACTTCTGTAGAGATTTAAATTAAAAAGAGAAAAAATATCACCAAATAATTAAGTCTTATGCATGTCTAAATCGCTGTAATAATAGTTCCAGTGTAACAAAATGCGGTTCATGCGGTTGGCGACCACAAAGAAAATCAATATGCGGTCTAATATGCGGTTCCGCATATTACCGCATACTTGTTTGTATGATACCGCATACCGCAT
The DNA here is from genome assembly GCA_025461045.1 of Carex parvula. Taxonomy (NCBI): domain Eukaryota; kingdom Viridiplantae; phylum Streptophyta; class Magnoliopsida; order Poales; family Cyperaceae; genus Carex; species Carex parvula. The sequence continues at coordinate 68,519 of JAJGRW010002625.1, read as the reverse complement.
ATTACCGCATATTACCGCATACCGCATATTATCGCATACCGCATATTACCGCATATTACCGCATACTTGTTTATATATATATTAATTCTCATTTTAAAATCCGCATATATAAGTCCGCATAAAAATCCGCATATGCGGCCGCATACCGTATATGCAGTATGCGGTGGCCTTCCGCATACCGCATAGAAACCGCATTTTAAAACATTGAATAATACCAAATCTATTCTTCAGCTTCCTAAAATACCCTCGTTCTACCATGAATTGTATATATGTATTGACAATTTTCAGGTAAAGATTTTAACAGAGCAGTTTTGACTTCATGCAGTGCAGAACCATATAACGTTGTTTTTATCTTATAGTCCGCGAGCTGTATAAAGTAAAAACTGCTCTGTTAAAATCTTTACCCCAATTTTCAGCCACCCAGATTACCCCTATTACAATATAAATTTCAAAACAATATTATCCAGTACTAAATTTGATTTTTTTTTAAATTATTAACACATGAATTATAGGTGAACGTGAAACTAATTTTGTATTTATTAATATTTTATTAATTAATTACACAAACTGAAAGAAACAAAGAAGAGATGAGAATTGCAAGAGGAGAAGAGAAGAGACGGAGGCAGGTTAGGTGATAATAGTTCATATCAGTCGTTGGATTGGAAAACCCTTTTGCGATCTCTGCCGTCGGATTGAAGGAGCGTTTCTAACAAACCAAGCGGAAATGACACTGCGACCCTGTGTTCCCTAAACTTGGTGCAGGATTAACTAACGAGGAGCCCATCTTTCCCTTTTTTTTTTTTTTTTTTGAATGTGTCTGTTTTGTATTGGTTTGTAACATGTGCATTGAATTTTGATGTGACTATTTTTTCTGTCAATTTCTTAGATGTATGAGAATTTTATGATTAACAACTTTTTCTTTTTAAAGGAAATCACTTTCTCATTCTCACGTTGATAAAATTATGAATTTTCATTTGATGATTGTTAATTGTTAATTCTACATTGGTCTTTCAATTCTAATTAATTTCTAATTTAAGGTGAAATTTTCTAATTAATTTTAAATATATAAATGCTCTAAATTAATTTCTATTATTTTCGTGGCAGTTGTATTAAATATCATTTTAATTAAATTGATGTAGATGTTATTAAATTATGATATAGTGGGCGAAAATTATTTTTTTCAATTTTCTCTTTTCTTTTATTTTAGATAAAATATCATTTCAGCTGAAGAAAAAAAAGAATATTGGAATATTAATTTATCTAAATTTAAAGTATTTTATCATAAAGTTTGAGATGTTATAATTACAAATTTGAACGATCTTTATACTAATAAAATAAAAATCAAGTTTCAGATTTCAAACCAAAATAAGCTTTTCATTAACTTCATATACATAACTTGAACACAATTAAATAATATTTTTATAATTCTTTAAAAATAACCTTTTTGATTTATAATTTTAATTTCACTTGTAATCTTGAAATACAATTAATAATCTCAATAAAGACAATTTATAAACACTTTTGAAATTTTTTGAGCAAGAATGTAGTTCAAAAGGGGGGGAAAAGAATCTACTTCTCATCTCCATATCCAGTCAGGCGTTCCTCTATAGGTGCAAGCATTAAATGGTAGACCACGTCACCCCATTAGTTCCTCCAAACCAACTGATCCCCCCACTCAAACATTCCTCAACCTCTGCATTAAAGCAGAATCCGGACAAATCCATCCCACGCCTGTAAACACAGAACTACTTTAAGATTCGTGCTAGTATGTAATAAACGGATAGAAACTAAACTGAAACAGTGCATTACTGCAGATGATATGAATTCCCTACTGAAAACTAAAGCGAAGCAAAATAAAATATAATAAAAGGGGTAACGATTTTAACAGATCATTGTAGACTTCATGCAGCGCACGAAGCCACGAACCATATGCAGCCCTGTTTCGATTATATAGTCCTTGCGCTGCACGAAGCCAAGACTACTCTGTTAAAATCTTTACCCAATAAAAAGCAAGAAAGAGAAAGAGAGCGAGCAGCAAGCCAGCAACTCAGCCCCTTCTCTCAACCGCCATTAACGAACAATTACCATTTTACCCTTCTTTCTCTCTTTCTCTCTGCGCTCCACTCCATGGATGATACCGAGGTGGGTTCTCCCTCTTTCTCTCTCTCTTTCTCTTTTGAAACCATTTTGTAATTTTGAAAAGGTTGTTGAATGGCAGAGAATGGAGGCGGTGAAGAGGGCTTATGCAGAGATAATACTCAACACAGCTGCTGAATCAGCAGCACGAATCTTGGCGTCGGAGAGGAAGGCGATGGGGTTGCAACGCTGTCTCGCTACCACCAAACAAGACGCTGTCGACATGATGCTTCGCCTCAAGTCTCTCATGGATTCTAAGGTTTAACCTTTAACCCTCTCTCTCTCTCTCTCTCTCTCTCTCTCTCTCTCTTCTCTCAATTCCTCAATTCAATTTTCTAGGTTATCAAGGTATCAACTTTTCGTCAATTTTGCCTCCATATTTATGTCAATTTTAGTTGGTTTCTCATATTTCTAAAAAAAATGAAAGGAAAAGGCAATTGTGGATATATTCAACTTAACATTTTGTTGGTTTCAGTTCCTTTCTGAGTTTTGGTTGAGAAATCTGGTTTGAGATTGGAGATTTTAATTTTACTATCAAAATTTTACTATAAAACAGTAATAAGAGACTCTACATTAGGCATTTTTTCGCATTATATATGAGCTGAAATGTTGTTTAAAAACATTTTTAATTTATTTATGTCAATTTTAGTTAGAGTTGTTGGTTGAGAAATCTGGTTTGAGATTGGAGTTATTGATTTTACTATCAAAATTTGTATCTTGAAATTTGGAGCTTTACATTTATAAAACAGTAAGAAGAGACTCTACTTTAGGCATTTTTCTCTGATATATGAGTTGTAATGTTGCTTACAAATTTTTATATTTTATTTCCAGATAAACGAGGCGGAAACTAGAAATTTGCTTCATGCGAGAAGGATTCAGGAGCTCGAATCGCAACTGGAGAAGGCCAAAAGCGTCATTCTGTCTCTACAATCTGACCTAGAGAGAGAAAGAGAGGTCAACAAGAATAACAACAACAACAACAACAAGACTCAACAGGCAGTTCCTATTGTCATAGAAGAAGAGGAGAATACCAGCAGTTATTACCAGAATGTCGTCAGTACTGACAACTCAAGCTGCTCTATTAAGGATACACTCCGTACCGGTACCGGTACCAGCATTGGTACCAATCAGGGATCAAAGGTCCGGTCAAGAAACAGGTTGACCCAACGGGTCAGGGCATTTGACCAATCAAAGGACCCAAAAGGTAAAAAAAAAAAAAATTTGTACTGGTATGCAACTATATACAAATAATGAAATTTACAAATATTCTCTCACAGGTGGTCAAAATCTTGGAAAAAATCGTAAAAATAAAAAATCCAGAGAAAACGACAGTAGCGACAGGAAGGTCTTTTTGATGAGTGACCCGCCTAGAAGGTCGAGAACAAAAAGCAATTATGTGAAGATTTCCAAATTCGGTATGAAAATTGATGGTAATGTTTCTCAAAATGGAAATAAGGTGCTTAAAAAATGCACTGAAAAGGAAAAGGAAGCGATGCACAATTTGGATTTGGGTGTCGGGTTTATTACTGACGAAGCTCCAGTTGGCCTTGAGTTAATAGCAGATAACATTGACAAAGAAGGTAAATCTAGTTTTTCAATTAAGTATTTACTTTTTTTTTTTTAAGGTTAGTGGCCTGATGCCTACTAACGATTGTATTAATAACCGAAAAAGTATTTACAACACTTAAATAAAAAGATTTATTCCAGAACATAAGCCTCTATTCTTCCCTATTCTAGTCTTAACTCTCTATTCTACTATACCCTAGAATATAACCCTATTCTACTATTCCTAAAACTTTGTAGATGATAAACCGGCAATAGAGATTGCAGTAGATCCTAAATCAACAGAAACCAAAGCAGACTTGGAAGAACTGGAGACTCCAGTTCCAGATCCAACAGCAGAGCAAGGCCTCCGCTCTATCAAATACACATTTAGAAGGAAGAGAAAGAGGGGTTTGTCAGAGAACACTGACGAGGTTATTCCTCCTGCAGTTGTTGTACCAGTATTAGAGAATAACAAAGATGAGAACAGGAATAATGAGGAGAATAAGGAGGTATCTGATTCGCCAAGGAGTAATAGGAGAATGGTACAGGTTGCTCGCCAAGTAAGTGTATTTTTAGAATTACACCAAAATAACACCAAACTATGAAAGTAATAGTTTCAATAACACCAAAATATCTCCTAACTTTTCAGTATACCAATTTGCATTATAGTCTTTTTAAAGGGAGGGACCAGTTCAGTATACCAATCTGATCTATATATCCCTATTTTCTTGAATTTCGTGCAATGCCACTGGTAACAACCAACACTTCTCCTCTCCAATATACAATTTGAATCATAAGATCTCATTCTTTTACACAATTTGTGCTTTAGTCCATTTTTTTATATTCAATATTATTAGTAGAGCGAGGCTACGGTACTATACATATCGCAGATTGGTCCGTACTATGGATTAATATTTTTATTTCTAAAGTCCAAATAGTCAATCTGAACTGTTCAATGTGATCTCCATATGAAAATGTACTTGCAGACTAAATTTTTCATTTTTTAGAATTTTTTTACTATTTTTTAGATAGGTAGAAAATCACTACATTCAAGTGGTCTATAATTTTTAGATCGAGTGAGTTTTCTACCTATCTAAAAAATGTAAATTTTGATCTACAAGTACATGTTGAACGGTTCAGATCGTTTGTCTTTGAAAATTGAGATATTGATCCATAGTACGGACTATTATGCATAGTACCATAGCCTCACTCTTATTAGTATATGTTTTGTGAAATTCATTTTGGTTCTTAGGCAGTTTGCAATTCTAAATCAACTTGTTACCTTGTTTTGCAGCTCATTTCATTATCAACAAAAAAATGGTGAAGGAAGAAATAAGAGAAATTGAGAAGAAGATTTTGTGAGGCTCAAATCTTTTGTTGCCTCTTAACTTTTTTCTTTCAAGGGGAAAATAAAAAAAGATCATCCCTTGGAGCAGCATTCTTAAAACAAAGTTTAGATTTTAATATGATATGATGCCTAAATATAGAATTGTTATCTTATATAGATGTTAAATGCTATGTTGCATACTTGTAGTGTCTCCTTTTTTTTAGTTGTAGCATATCCAGAGAAAAATCATCCCCTTTGCAATGTTATTGTTGCTTTGAGATTCGTGCATAGATGATTTGAACGGTTTAGATTTCCTTCTATGATGTAGTATCATAAATTTTTTTATACAAATTTCATTTCCTTTTAATTATTGTCTTGGTATAGTTGAGAGATCAGACTACAGAAATGTAGATAAACTCCTTTTAAGAGAATTATTGTCTAATATATTTCATGTTGATTATAAGCTTCCAAAAAAATTGTTTATATAATTGTAATTTTTTATAAGTTTGCAAATTTTAAAATAGGCAGAATAATTGTTGCAAGGTTGCTTGGTGTTGATTAAATGATCTTCAACAATTGTTTATAATCAAAGATAGAAGACCGAACATCAAATCTTTCAGTTAGCTTAATTTCAAAATATATAATTACAATTCAAATGATAAATTCAAATCGTTGAAAGCTATATAATTCTCAAGTGATGCATTTACGTATTTTCAAATCAATTTACTACAAAGTGAAGTGGTCATAAGAAAAGATGGTTTATAAGTTAATATTAATGCATTCATTTCTTTATGTAGTTTGGAGGCTTGACTTTATACTGAATAAATCCAAAAATTTATAGACATTTAAACACATTGCTCATGAATTCATGAGATTACATTCAACAATTTGGATTCATCGTTTGAAGTCAAGCTGATAGGTTTTGGAGTTAAGCTCATCAAAGAGCTTGGTGAGCTTAAGTAGGGGTGTTCAAATAGGTTGGTCAGGTTAAACTGAATTAAAATAGTCAAACAAAACTTTTATTTGATTTTTAAAAATCTAACTGAACCAACCAAATTAAAAATGTCAACCAAATAACAAGCGAACCTAAAAATCGAAGTAAATTTTGATTTGTTTGACTGAACTGAAACAAGAGAGATTAAATTTTAAAATGTTAAAACTCAATACATACACAAAATAATACTTTTGATAATCATAAAATAAATATCAAGATATATATCAGCCGAACCAAAACAAGAGAGATTAAACCAAACCAAATATAAAAAAAACCGAAGTAATTTCCGAGTAAATATCAAGTAAATTTTAATTTGTTTGATAAAGCCAAAATAAGAGATATTAAATCAAACCAAATACAAAAATACCAAAATGCTTCAAAAGAATCACCATTTAAATGCAAAGACTGAACCAATGAACACCCCTAAGCTTAAGAACAACCTAGTTCTACTGATGAACATATCTATTTTTTAAATTGGGGTGTGAGACCCACTAGGCTCCGTTTTAATAGAGTAGTTTTGGCTTCATGCAGCGCACGAACCGCATGCAGCACTGTTTTGATTCTCTAGTCAGTGCGCTGTATGAAGCCAAAACTACTCTGTTAAAATCTTTCCCCTTTGCTTATCTCATTCGCCTCTCTCTCTCTCTCTTTTCTGTGCTTAGTTGATTGACAGTCACAGTGAGAGAGCAACCGCGCGCTCGTTCACTCATCACTCACAGAATCTCACAAAAATCGGAAATCAAAATCGGAATCATACTCCGAATCTCAACATATTCAGATTCAGATTCCCTGAGATTCACTGAGTTGTAAAGATGGCATCTTCTCTCCTCCACGGCCATGGCCTCGCTCTCACTTCCGTCGCCGCCACCAACAACAGCCCGAAGATTCGCAATCTCCCCTCCCACCAGATTTATCTCGCACGTGCGAAATGCAATTATAATAAAAACCATCTCCTCTTCTCTATGACTCTATTCCTTTTCTAATTTAGGGTTTAATTATTGGGTTTTGCAGGGAAGAGGTTTACAATCCGAGCAGCTGATACTGACACCGACAAAGGTTTTCCTTTCCTACTCTACTGTACTAATTACTATACCCTTTTTCAATGATGCTTTAATACTTGATAGTGGGGATGTCAACGGGTACAAAACGGGTCGGGTGGAGGCATTTTCAGACCCTTACCCATTCATTTAACGAAACCCGTACCCGATAATCTAACGAATGTAAACCTTACCCATATCCGTCTTATCAAATACGGTACGGGTTGGATAAACAGATAAAAGGGTGCCACTGAATAGATATATATGGGCCATGAATAAAACTATATCATATCATGCATCATCCCCATATAAATATATATATATATATATCTAAATATATATATTTTTTATTTTTAATAATTACCGTATAGGGTAACAAGTACGAAATAATCTTTACCCGTACCCGATAAGCTAACGAAAAATAACCTTACCAGTACCCGTCTTATCAAATATTTATCTTACCTGTGATTTGAATTGGTGGTTGAACAATATAATTCAAAATTCAGTTAAACCGGTTGTTCCTGACAAGGCCCCAGCTGGTACTAAGGGTTCGAGTTTTAATCAGCTTCTAGGCATCAAAGGCGCTAAGCAAGAAACTGTGAGTATTTATTTGATTATATTAAGTTGGTAATTTCGTTATATGCATCTAGTATGGTACAACCCATAACATGAAATCTAATTTCCTTATTTATTAAATGTAGGATATATGGAAGATTCGTCTCCAACTAACAAAGCCGGTAACTTGGCCTCCTTTAGTGTGGGGTGTTGTATGTGGGGCCGCAGCTTCTGGTAAATTTCCAAAAAACACCCTGCCTTTTTAGTTAATACTCACTAAAAGGAGATGTATTTATGATATACAAGGTTTTAAAGGTTGATGTGTGCATGTTTATAGGGGTATAATTGTCACATTTTTGCATCTCTTCTCTCCCTTGATTAAAATGCTTTTGCCCAAATACTTTAGGAAATTTTCATTGGAATATAGAAGACGTAGCGAAGGCCATTGCTTGTATGATTATGTCAGGTCCTTGTCTCACTGGCTACACACAGGTTTCTTTCACTTCACTCACCTTCTCTCAATTTTCTCTTGAAAAAAAAAATAATTAAAATTTCAATATTTTGTCCTTTTTGGTCTTCTAGACACTCAATGACTGGTACGATCGAGATATTGATGCAATTAACGAACCGTACCGTCCCATTCCTTCCGGAGCAATATCTGAAAATGAGGTTTGTCAGTACTTTTTATTGGCAAAAAAGTATAGCTTTTTTTTCTTTTGTTTAACTACTAAATTGTATGGCTTTTCAATCATTTTTCAGGTTATAACACAGATTTGGGTGCTTTTATTAGGAGGCCTTGGGTTAGGTGCTTTGTTAGATGTTTGGGTAAGACCTCTACCTACCGTTTATTACTCTATTTGCATCAGATTTTATTATTTGTGTAATAAATATTTTTCTTTCATGTCATCTTAGAGCTAAGTAAATACTATATGATATACAGGCAGGGCACAAGTTTCCTATAGTGTTTTATTTAGCTGTCGGTGGTTCTCTCCTCTCTTACATATACTCTGCTCCTCCTCTAAAGGTATATCAATTCTTTATATCCAATACATCATGCATTTCATCCTTGTAGGATGCATCATACCAGTGGTTACTGATATTCCTTTCCTTTTATATATTTTGTCGATTTTAAATTTTTTGGATGTAATTGTAGAATGGAATGCATGTAAATACACTGATTTTATTGGCTGTCGGTTGTTATTTACCAGTACTTAGCTTGATGGGTTCGGTTTCGTGCAAAATAAATAAATAAATAAACTCTAAACCTGGTACATGCTGGTACTAAGCCTGAGAAGAATGCTGGTACTAAACCTGGTACTGTTGGTTGTCGATTTTTAAAATTTTGGATGTAATTGTAGAATGGAATGCATGTAAATACACTGATTTTATTGACTGTTGGTTGTTATTTACCAGTACTTAGCTTGATGGGTTCGGTTTCGTGCAAAAAAAAAAATCCTGGTACATGCTGGTACTAAGCCTTAGAAACATGGTATTTATCTAGAACATAATTTGATCAACTGTTTATTTGTTAATTACAGCTTAAACAAAATGGATGGATAGGAAACTTTGCCTTGGGTGCCAGTTATATCAGTTTACCATGGTATTATCCTATTATACTATTTGCTAACATTATCAAAAGCAGTAACTTATAATTATATAATATATCAAAAAATGAATGAATTATGTAGGTGGGCTGGTCAAGCTTTGTTTGGTACACTCACGCCAGACATTATAGTTCTCACACTGCTGTATAGCATTGCTGGGGTATTATATTTTTTATTTTTTTCCCTTTATTTATTTTGTGCATTAAAACTTTGTAGATTAACTATTTCTAATTTTTGGTACCTCCTTTCATGTAGCTAGGGATTGCTATTGTAAATGATTTCAAAAGCATTGAAGGCGATAGAATTCTTGGCCTCCAGGTTTTATAATGATAAATTTAGAAAAATGGATGTTTTTGTAATGATAATTTTTTTTTTCTTAAACTTGATTGAGACTAATGGGTTTGTTCTGATTTTTTTTTTTTTTTTTTGCAGTCATTGCCAGTAGCTTTTGGAGTTGAAACGGCGAAATGGATTTGTGTTGGAGCAATTGATATTACTCAGCTCTCCATTGCAGGTACTTAAAATTAAGATCATGCTGTATCAGTAAGGTACCAAATGGACCAATGTTTCATTTGCATGGGCATTTGTGGAATTTGAAGGTTTGGATTATATAATATTGTACCAATGTTTTATCTTTCAGCTTACTTGCTTGGCTCTGGCAAACCATATTACGCATTAGCCCTTCTAGGTCTGATACTACCGCAAGTGTATTTCCAGGTAAAATATCTCATGCCAGCTTGCTTTTCTTGATTCCTAAATAAATATGAAAAAATATATATAACCTTTCTATTATGCTTGCAGTTTCAATACTTCTTGAAGGATCCAGTTAAAAATGATGTGAAATATCAGGTACAAAACTGCATAAAACACTTAAAAATTGGTACAATGACACCATTTCAAATGCTTTGTTACCTGAAATTTGATGTATGAATTTTATGTAAATTTCAGGCAAGTGCACAACCATTCCTTGTATTGGGTCTTTTAGTGACTGCTTTGGCCACAAGCCATTAGAACAAATTTCTAGTACCATAGTGTAATTTGTAGTTGTTAGCTTATGAAATAATGAATTTTGCTATGCAATTTAGGCTTCTTTTGGGCCTCACCTATTTTTCTTTTCTTTTTTCCTTTGTATTTCTTAAGGATTTTTTGCTAATAATTTTTTTTTAGGGAATTAATAAGAAAATCTAGAAGCATTATTGCCTGTTAATAAAACAAAAAATAATGCGGTCAAAGAATACACAGACAGCTATGGCCAATTAATTCCTAAAAGGAGCAAGAAAAACTTCAAAATATCATATTTAGCCCTCTAAACATGATATTATGTATGAACTTTAGTGGGGTAAATATGATATTATGAACTTTAGAGGGGGAACTACATAATTTTTTGATATTTTTGGGGGGGCATACTTGAAATCTCCCCATTAAATTAATATATTAATAGCTGAATTAGTCTAACACGAAAAAGAGATCCGGTCTACCTAACGGCTAGCAAAGTCTTCAGAAGATATTTTCAAAGTCTTTCTTCTCTACATAGTTTATAGAAACTAAAAACAGGAGAAGACTTAAAAGAGGAGGGGATAGGAGAAGACAAATCTAAATGGAATTAGAAATGAATAGTACTAGTAGTAGTAGTAGAATCTCCTCCTTCCCTTGCCAACAACCAAAGAAGACACCACCGACGACACATCATGACTTCCTCGACGAACAATCCCTCGTTGATTTATTATCTCATGGTTTGCCTTCCGATCAAGAAGCCGCTCTCGTGTCGGTACGTCACGCCACTCGATCCAGCAACCCCGATCTCCGCATCACAATGTGCACCCCCATGCTCCTTTCATGCCTATGTCCGATGATTTTATCCGGTACTGCATCTCTTCGTACCAATGCCATCGCCATCGTAGTCAACTTATCTCTTGAACCCCCGAATCGAACTCGGATTTTAAAGTCGGGTATTTTAAACCTCCTTATAGGTTTGCTCAAGAATGGGGCCGGTGGTGATCATACCGATGCGAAAGGTCTTGCGGTGGCAGCAATTCATAGCGTATCCGTGGAGGAGAAAACTCGCACGACAATAGGTGCCTTGGGTGCCGTATTGCCTCTCATGGAGGTGTTCTCGAGACGAGACGAGGAGAAAGTGGCACGACAAGATGCCGGCATGGCGATTTATTATTTGACCTTTTCAGCCGATAACCGGGGTCGTGTGGTAAAAGCTAATGGGGCCGTAAAGCGCATTGTACAGGTGCTAAAAAGAGATCAAGATGAAGACATAAAGAGTGTGGGAATGAGGATTGCATGTAATCTCGCGAGATGCGAGGATGGGAGAAGTGCGCTAATGGAGGCGGATGGAGTAGCGGTTATGGTCGGTTTAATACAACCAAAATCGGTACAGGACATGGTGTACATGGCAGCGGCGACTATATATGGAATGAGTAAGGGAAAGAGTATGAGATTCCGGTGCATGGTGAAATCGGCAAATGCTGAGGAGGTGTTGATTAGGGTTTCGGAGGAGGGTAGCGGACCTGTAAGAGAGATGGCGAAGCGCACGTTACAGGCGATCAGAGGTGATGGGGAGGAAGAGGAGCACGAAGAGTGGTATGAGTATGCTGGTAGCCGTGGGGCTGGTGGTTTGGCTATCTCAGAACCGATGAAAAGGCGGCAGGGTAGTTACAACGGTAATACAGCCGTGTCACAACCCAATTGGATGCAGTGACAACCTGGCATGACAGGGTGGCAATAGCCAATAGCTAGTTATATGTTCTTTTGTTTTTGTTTTTGTGTGTGTGTAATAGAGAAGGTTGATTTTCTTTTTTTGGGTGGCTCAAATTTAAATTTAATTTGTAATTAATTAATTTTAAAGGCAATTAAAAAGTTGCTTGTAAGTTGTGAGTAAACTGGGTTGCTGAGTTCTCTGTTAATTTTCATTTCTTTTGGGAGTAAAATTGGTTTGATTTGCCCTTTATGATGATCATGAGCACGGTACATAATTACTGTTAAGTGTTAAATATTCTGGTAATTTGGTCGGGTCAGATTGAGAGTCTACTATACAATCCGAAAATTGGGGGTAAATATTTTAACAAACTAGTTTTGGCTTCACGCAGCGCAAGAACTACAAATAGAAACAGCTCTGCTTATGGTTCGTGCGCTGCGTGAAGCTAAAAATTCTCTGTTAAAATCTTTATCCGAGAATTGTTTATAGAGGGATGCTTCTATGGACATAAGGACCTATTTGTAAAATGAGCATATTTTTATTTTCAAAGTTCAAACAGTCGATCCGACCGTTCAACATTATCTCCATATTAAAATGTACTTGGAGGTCAAAATTTACATTTTTCTGAATTTTTTTACTATTTATTAAGTATTTTACAAAACTAGTCAAATTCAGACCATTGAATTTTGTACCCATCTTAATAAATAGTAAAAAAATTCAAAAAAATGTAAAATTTGACCTCCAAGTACATTGTAATATGGAGAAAATATTGAACGGTCGGATCGACTGTTTGAACTTTGAAAATGAAAATATGCTCATTTTACAAATAGGTCCTTATGCCCATAGAATAATTTGCCTTGTTTATAATACGAGTTTTCTCAGATTTTAGTCTTTTTAGAGGGTATACAAAAACTAGAAAAGACAAAAGACTTAAAGATTCGAAGGAACAAGAAGGGGCAATATGTAAAACAAAAAAGCAAAAAGAAACACAGCACTCTCCTCTCCTCAATTCCTATCACCTGAGATACCTCAAATTTTAAATTTATCTTTTCACCGTCGATCTGATTCAGCACGAATATTAAAGTCCCGGTTTCTGATCAAACGTTTTGGATTTAAACATAAAATTCGAGTTACTTCAGAGTATCCTGACTCTCTTCTCATATCCTCTCACCTGAGTTAACTCAAATTTTGAAATTTAGATCGCGACCGTCCGATCTGCTTCAGCACGAACATTGAATTCCAGTATTCCGATCGGACGGTCGGGATGTAAACACAAAATTTGAGTAACATGAGAAGATCTTGAGTCTCTCTCTCTATTCTCCTCTCCTTCCCTTTCTCTCTGTCGTCTTCCCAAACTTCATTTCTGTAGTGCTTCTAGGGTTTCTTCTCTTTTCTCTTTTCCCCATTTTTTTCTTTCCAGGAGGCAATCGCTTTTGGTTCGTTCGCTTGATCGACGCATGATTCGTTGGATTCGATCAAGAGGATAGCAAGATGTCGTCTCGCTCCAAGGTCACGATCACACTCGGTCGGAGGGGTCAGGTTCGATTCATCTTTCCACCACTTCCATTTTTCATTTTCTCAGATTTCATGTGCATTTGAAAGAAATGTCATACACATTGAAAGATGAATTGCGAACATGAAAATTTGAAGTCAAAGATGGATCTTCACAGTCAACTGCAACTTTATTTACCTATCAGTTTTGGCAAATTCAAATTCACTTCCAAAAGCTTTAGATTGGTTATTAGAGGTACTTATATGTAATGAAACTGTGACTTAGGTTGCTAGAAATTGAATTATGGGGGATTTTATGAAAAAAAACAATATTTTTTGTTATATTGTTTGATTTTTAGGTAGTGAAGACTGGGGCAAATGCTGAAATGAAAAATTCAGGAGGTAAAAGGCCTATAAGAGAGAGATTGGGTGCAAATTTTGAAGATTCATCTTTTGCCGGGGGTCAAAGCAAGAACAAACGGTAACTTTTCCTTTTCTTGAGTTGCTTTTATTGTAGAGTTTAATTTGAATTATTGTGGGTTATAGCAAATGCTGATCCGATTGACACTCTCCAAAACCATACTGTTGTTAGTTTGAATTATTGTAGCATTCTTACCTTTTATTGGCCTTCTGTGCTTTGCAACCTGTTCTCTAATTTGGTCCCTGCTTAGAGGAGAAAGCTGATAAGTTCATTAAAAATTCAACGCCTTGAAGATAATTTCAATGAAATTTTAAAAATTAGAACTGAATTTGCACTCATTATGTTCAAATTTATAGTACCATAGGATTTTTGATATTTTGCTCAATTTGTGCCTTTAATTAGCTCTGCTGTTGTCTGCCGCTTAATCTGTACTTAATCTAAGGTTAATGATAAGACTATAGAACCAAATTTAATATTTATTAGTAGTTGAGAAAATTTTGAAAGAAAACCAACGAGGCAAAAATGCACATTTGGCCAATAAAAGTAAATACCTTTTCAAATATGCTGTACTAGATGCTTAAGCCTCCAGCAACAAGTAGTGTTTGACATAAAACTATATACTAAACAAACAAGAAATGAAAACAACGATTTATGTATCCAAATCTTAATACTAAAATGAATGCTTCATAAATTTTTTATTTGAATTATATTATGTTTCAGGCAACGCATGGAAAGCAATGGATCAGGTCTTGGTGCTGGTATTTTGGGTATGATGTATATATATATATTTTCTCATGCATAGCCTTTCCAATATCTATCTATATATATTTTTTTAAACAAGTGAGGTTTACTAGAGATACCGTTGTTTAGCAATAGTGTATTTCTTTGTAAATACTTTTCTTATAATGCAAAGTTTGATGAATTTAGTACAATGTTATTAGTTCTATTTTGACATTATTTGTTTTTATTATAAATATCTTCTCAGATCAACAGATTGGAGGAGGTGACCTCCGATTAAAACTAATCCAAAAAGGTGTGACTAAGAAGCCTCCTCTTACCTTCAATGGGGATGTTGACTTACGGGAAAAGCTTTTACGCAAATTACCAAAAAAGCCTGCTTCAAATTACCCCCCAAATCGCACAACAGAGAGAGAAAGGGAGAGGCAAGGAGAAAGAGAGAGACAAAGAGACCGAGAAACTGATCTCTCTGCAAGACGAGTTGCGCCATATACATCTTGGTCTTATGATACGCGAAATGAGTTACATGCAAGTCATAGGGGAGGTTGTTCTCTGACTCCACCACCACCACCGCCACCTCCTTTGAATAGGCCATATGCGGATTTGCGGCCAGTTGGTATGGCTGGTACGGTCGGTTCGAGGCCTTGTTCTAGTGCATATGGTTTAAAGAGGGGTAGTGATTTGGGTGGTGGATCAAGAGTTGCATCAGACTATGCAACCAATGGTGTGGTGAGCATGGAGATGAGAAAAAATATCCTGCCATCACCGCCACGTCAGAGACAGGTACAGTTTTGGAACATTCTTTAATGTTTGATATTAGCAGTTTTTTATTTTTTGTATATTAATGACTTGATTTTTTTTTTTTTTTTTTTGGGAATATTTGAGCAGCCAGAGTTGCCAGCAACTGTAGAGGAACTTCTCACTGCTCTTGAATTGGACAAGTATAAGATCCTTTTTAAAGTTGAAGAGGTATTAGCTTGTTCTCTCTTTGCTTTTTTGTGGGTACATCTTGCTACCAAATTTAATTTTTCAAACAGCTTTTATGGGAATTAATTTTATAATTGTTTTATGATTTATAATGTTGAAGGTCGATATGGGTGCATTGAAGCAAATGGGAGATAGCGATCTCAAGGAATTGGGCATACCTATGGTATCTACTTTGTTTTTTGAATGAAAATTTGAATGAAAATTAATTTATTTCCATATTGTAACTTTGGTAATTGTATAATATTTCAGGGTCCTCGAAAGAAGATTCTACTTGCAGTACGATCAAGTGCAAAGCCGAGACCTCATTAAGTACAGTACCAGTATTTGTTATACCGGTAGTGTAGCAGTATATTCCATTTTTGGAACACTTTTACTTCCACTAGTAGGAATTATTAATGGATGTTTTCTTTGTATATCCTAAATTTAAGTTTCTTTTTCCTCTTTTTCTCTGTTTCATCTCGCTTTTCCCAAAATTTGGTGCAGATATCTTGCAATTTTAGTGCTGAATCAGGCTAGTTTGTTTTGACAGGAGATGGCTAATTTTTGCGTTCTCACAAATGACCCTTAAATAACTTGTTTCTCAGTGTAGTTTTTCAAGTTTGAAAGGTCCTTCAAACTTTGTGCAAATGCAAAAATTGGCTAATATAATTTATAAGGGAGAGAAATCAACTCCAAGAGGCTAATCACAAGTAAAGAAGTTGATTTGTGCAAAACGTATCTTTTTCATCCCAACCCCTCCCAAAAAAAAAATTTACAAGATGCACAAAGGAAAGAGGAAAGAATGCTACTCTTCTTCTTCCTTAAAAGCATGTAACCCACATTCTACTCTGATTGCTTCCATTAGCTCCGGAGAAACCGTGGCCCCACTTACTCCCCAGGTTGATTGAGTCGCATCATCCGTTTTCTTTCTCTCTCCCGGTTTCTCTCCCTCTTGCCATCCCCTGTATAAAATAACCTTGTTTGGTTCTCGCGATACCAATACCGACCCCGTTGCCTCCTATATCAAGAATTCAAAAATGAAAATCAGAATAAAGTTAAAGAGGCCTAAGTTGGTTATTCTGACTTAGGCTGGCCTAAATTATTCATGTTTGATTGATGTCTAAATAATAGAGAGATAAAATTTGTAAATAATCACTGACAGTGGGTTCATGACGTAACACAAAATTAAGGCACCTAGGAAGGTGGTTTAGTTTATGCTAGCCTAACTTTAGGCTTACGCCTAGTTAAGCCAGCCTATTTAATGCTCATTTGGTGGAATTGAGGCCGAAACCCCTTACTCCATGGTTATTGAGTGAGGATATATTAGTCGTACTATGAATCAATATTTTCATTTACAAAGTCCGACATGATTCTCATATGAAAATGTACTTGGAGATCAAAATTTACATTTTTTACAATTTTACTAGCTTTTTTTATAGGTACAAAATCACTTGATCTAAATGTGTAATTGAGTCATTGTTATCCTATAATTATTGATAGAATTGCATGAAAATATAAGTTGAATTGAAGAGCACCTCGAGCTCAGAAATTAACCGCTGGACAGACGTTCCGTCGGCACGGTTTTTGATATTTACAATGGCCAAGGGGTGCTTCTGGAAATGTGTCTTTATTGTTTTTGCAACTCCTGTTATAACATTATGTCTTCCTGAAGGGATCAAAGTGTAAAATTTTGATTAAAATGTGATCAAACTATTAGAAGAGTTAAAATCTTAAAGGATTGAATTATGTGTGTACCAACAGATAAAACGGGTCGTTTTCGCATCTTAAGGGCTTGCTTTCTCAGAACGAGTCTTTCTTTATTTGAGAGAGGGGTTGCTTTGAACGGTATTTCATCTGTACCAGAATTTGTACCAGAAGTAGAACACACATCTATCTGTGGCTGCAAAAGACGGTACGTAAAAGATAGATCAGTATCAGTACTGGTATATTGAAATAAGAGAGAGAAGTATATGAGGAGACAATAAATTAACCTGTATATCTGTAGGTTGAATTTTAGTTGCCAATTTTGAATTGGCAATAGAGACTTCTTCGCCGGTTGCTAAGATAGGGGCCCCACAAGCAGTCTCAATAGCATCCTTGAATAACAAACAAATGGAACTATTACAGTACTTCATTTATAGACAGTTAATTTCTTATTAAACTGAATTTCAAATTAAAAGATGAACCTCAGAATTATCATGAGAAGTTTCTAAATCATTGCTTCCACTGCTTGTGGGCCCCGCTGAATCTTCGATATCATCAGTGCTCTTTTGAATTGAGTGGGGAGGCGAGGATTCATCTTTGTTCTGTCATAACAGACTATATATACTCATGTATGTTTATAAAACAAGATCTTAAAAGAAAACAAATGTTTCACAAGAGGAGAGACTCACCATCGATTGTTTGATTTTTTCTATGTTTCTCGAGAGGTTCAGCACATGAAGCTTCAATGACTAGAGAGAGAGAGAGAAAGAGAGAGCACTTTAAAGGTTAGATCACTGTTTCAAAAGTTCCCCAAATATAACCTATGACATATTCTATGTTACAGTACAACTATTGTATATATTGCGCAATTTTTATATTATTCAACCAATATGATACATGAATATCTCATTTCTGTATAAAATTTGCATATAGTGACAACAATTTTGTATGTAAAAGAGTAATAAATATATGGGGAATTTCATGTATATCCCTCAAAAACTTTGAAATTTCCGCTAAATATAATAACACAAATAATAAGAAAAATAAAATAAAACATACCAAAAAAGAAAAAACAGACATTACTTGATTAATATAATCTTGAGAAAAATGGTCTCTCCAAGCTTAAAATTTTACCTTACGGCGTTGGGCCTCCAAAGACCGTTTCATTGCCTCCCTTTTAGTCGGTAAAGATTTTGGTCTTAAGGTTTTGGGCCTTCGGTAATTTTTACCACGGTATATAATAATTGCATGACCTTTGCTAACTTTCTCCACTCCTACCAGTATACCACCACTCTCTGATTCTAATATGCGTGCCGCATTCTCTACTTCTTTAATATCATATTTTTCTTTTGAGATTATTTTCACAAGCTCCCGGTATTTCCAGTGGAGATGCATATTTTCAACCGTGCCATCAAAAACACCTTTTCTACCTGAAAATTACTCAAAAAAAAAAAAAACAATCCATCAAAAAATAAAATGTTAATCTTGTTTTAATAGAAAGATCTGAACCACTTACTTTATGCATAGTCAAGGAAATTCATATAAAATACAATGAAATAAAAACTTTTTCCAGTACTACACTGATACAGATTCGTGATAGTATGTAATGAACGGTCCGGATCTAAACTCAAACAGTGCGTTCCATATTCTAGATTTTACTGTATTACAATCATAGTATACCATAATCCTTGGTGAAGTACTCGATAATCTGAGCAATAGAACCAGATTTCAGTCCAAAATTGGTACCAGACTGGTACATACTTTGACCTTAGGTGTTAAATTTGCTAAAGAAAAATTACCAAATCTACCCTAAAAATCCTAAATGTTTATAAAGAGCCTATTTCAATGCATTCTACTTGATTTTAATTCTACTTTTGTGGAATCATGAAAATTAGCAAAGCAACTTACCCATCAGTAGAAAAGTCTTCATTTTGAGACCGACTTTTCTAAGCATAAATCTCTCGTCTTCTGAAATGGTCTCTTTATAATCATGCTCTTCTCTTGGAGAGTCGGCCGAATTCTCCAATTCTTGTAGAAGTTTCTCTGCTCTCTCTTTCCTTGTCAATGCCTGAATAAAAATTAGAATAGGGCGTAAATTAAACCACACACTCTCCAATCGCTGTTGATGGTTGGCACAGAATAAAAGGGCAATTTCAGGTATACCCCTCAAAAACTTCACAATTACGTATACCCCCTCTAAAATTCATAATATCATATTTGTATTTGCTTAATAAGGGTAAAATGGATACTTTATAAATTTAAAATGAGTTTTAATAGAAAACTCAATAAATTGGGTAAATTTGTGGGTTTTTGAAATTTAGAAGGGTAAAAATGATATTATGAACTTTAGAGGGGAAATACGTACATGAAATTGCCCTCAAAAAATATAATGAGTGGTACTGGTACAACCTTGTAACCGAAGAATCTTGTAACTAGCAAAATTGGACCAACGTATACCAGTACCTTATTGTATCAGTCAACTAAGTTTTACTATATGATACATAATTGCAGTGCTACATAAAACAACTAAAGAAGGAAAATGTATATGTCAGGTACCAGGGATAATTTCGCATCTAGTTTGTTAATCGACACCATAAGGGGCATTGTGTCGGTACCAATCGTCTCTTTATTAACTGACTCAGTATCTGATATTTCTCTCTCTTCATTTGATTCTTCTTGTACTTTGGCTGCATTTTCGGCACTTTTTCGGCGCTCTTCTATGGCAGTGGATACAGCAAGGGGCAGGAAGTCTTTACCTCTGTAGAAAACAATGTATTCACTGTCTCTTGACAGAAGGGTCCCACCTGTCAGTTTCTGAAAAAGAAAAAAGAGAGATATATGAACTGCTTTGAACATACTGTTTTGAACCTTACTGGTACCATAAACCCTAAACCCCCTCTCACCTTGAGCTCCTCAGCAATGATCTCAGTATCAGTATTTTGAACACCTCTCTTGGCAGCAATCTTTGCTATTTCACATTTTTCCCATAGCTTTATCATGGCCTGAGCTAATCCCTGTAGATTTCTGTTTCTCCCTTAAAAAATAAATAAAAAATAATATAAGAATTCAAAAGTATACCTATTGGATAAGACTATTTATTTATTTTGGTAACACAAAACTCACCAAGTGCAAAATGACACGGCAACGGCTGGCCGAGTCGTCTGAGAGTTGTCATCTCAGAATCAGTCAGATTTTGCTTTATCCCAAACGGAAGGATCCGAAAGGGCTTCCTAAACCCGATAACTACACCAGGCAAGAGATCAGCATCAACGGGTTTCGGATCTAATCCCCACCAATCCAAAAACCGTGGACCCAGCCCATTTAATACCCGATCCGCTTCTTCAGCTACCTTTGCTTCTCCTGGCAACTGTAATCGGACTATATTCTGAGACCCGACACCCGGTACCAATGCGGGTCGGGTCAGAGTGTTATTGGATCCATTAGACACATCCGAATCAGGTTGTTTGAAGTAAGGGTACTTGTAGTGAAATCCACGGTAGAGTATAATTACACTACCAGATCTCCATACAACAAGTCCCCCAGTTTTTCTCTGAAAATTGAATCAGACAAAATTACTTGAAATCTGTAGTGAGTAAACCATTACCCTAAACCCTAAACCCAGTGTTTCTCTGAAAATTGAATCAGAAAAAATTACTACAAATCTGTACACTTTTAAGCAATGATACCTCAAGGATTTGATGAGTTCGTTTCATATTGATTCGGTAAAGATCGTCACATTTGATCTTGACAACCTCTGATCGTCTCCATCTCTCATGGATTCCATTGACGATTCCCTCTGTGATACCAGCCTTCCCTACTCTCAGTTTCTCTCTCAGTCTGATACCTAGAGTTCTCAGTCGCCTCAGTTCTTCAACTGGTAGCGTAAGCTCTGCTACTGATGGCACTGTCTCTTTGTTTCGTGGATCAGAATCTATGGTGGAGCCCACTTGATAGAGAGGGACATCGTGAGGAGTGGGAATGAAAATCTCTCCAGCTGCGACAGATTCTGATTCTGATTCGTTCGGGTCTGGATCGGGGTTCACGTAGCGGAGCTGGCGGAGCTTATCGGAGATCCGCTTGATAGCGGATTCGGATGCTTTTTGGAGATTAGGAGAGGGGAGAGCAGCAGCGATGACAGCATTGTAACGGTAATAACGGTAATAACTGTAAGGAAGGTGAAGGTTTGAATTGGGGAGTTTGATTGTGGAGAAGGAGAGTAGCAACGGTAACGTCATTAGTTCGTTAATTAAGTAATTAATTGGAATTTAGAGGGGAGGGAACTCAATAGTCAATTAGTCATGGCCTTCTGAATTGAGGGAGAAAGGATAAGAGGAGAAGGGAGTGAGAAATCAGAATTCTGATCCCCTAAAGTAACCCAAATTTTCAGCTTATATACGAACCGTCCGATCTGTTTTGAGACAAATTTAAAGGGTCTAGATATAAAAGAAAATTTGAGTTACTTTAGGTAGTCGAACTCGAGAAATGAGGGGTAAATATTTTAACAGATAGGTTTTGACTTCGTTCAGCGCATGGAATATAGAATCAAAACAGCGTTTTCATATGGTTCGTGTGCTCCATGAGCCAAAATAGCTCTGTTAAAATCTTTACCGGAAATGAGAACTGACGAGAATGAGTTTTGGTCTCATCAAATGATGAAAGATTAATGGGCTCTCAGTCTACATTATAACGGGCCAAAATTGTAATGGGCCCAATCAATTACTTCTAAGGGCTGACGTTATATGTTATGATTACCACATTGGCCCATAGTCTTAAACTTCATCCTTAGGCTCTTTTCTTTTTTTTTCTCTCTTTTGATTTATAATCAATATAGTTGCTAGATCCAAATGTTCAGAGAAAAAAAAGTAGAAAAAATAAAACTTTTGATGACATTCCAGTATTGAATGGGCCTAATTACTTGAACTTAGAATTACGATATCTTTTTTTGTCTTATTGTGTGTATTAACAATAGTATTGGTGAGAACAAAAATACATTTTTTATGAAACATTCATGTGTTCATTATTATTTTGAAATCCTTCCAAACCATTATATAAGTTTATAATTTGTTATACAATTGAAACTGAATATCATGAACAAGTAAGATTGAAAATGACAACAAAAATTTGTTATTTGTTTTGGAGTATATATATTTCTTACAATTTTCTTATTAAAATTTTAGTGGAAATCAAATAATTAAGATTGTCCTTACTAATCAAAACCCAATGTAACAATCCGTCTATGAGGATCATGATCAGTGTAACGAAGAAGTAGCAGTTAGGTCTCATTCAACCGGGATTCATTTTATTTTGATCAAACTTAGACCAATATGATTTTTTTATTAATTTCAAAAAATAAATATTAATTTGGACGATTACATAAATAAATATTAATTCAATTTTTTTTACATTGATTGTGAAATATCTTTTTTTAGACAAATATTGTGCAAGATTTAAAACCACAATAAAGCTAGATTATATGAGATTGTCACATTTTTAGTCAAGATTACCTTGTAAGCAATTGACAATAATTTCATAATATTCAAAAATTAAATAATTAAATTAATAATGTTGAGATAAAATTACAAAAGATCTTTTAACAAAAGATTTCACATGCATGAAAATTAATTTTCCAAACAAAAGAAGAACAAATTATTAATTGAAACAAGTTTTGTTACTTATGAATTGGAGATTCATAATTTAATTATTTTCTTAGACATAAGAAATAATAGTTCGCTATTGTATTAACCACATATTTTTGTAATTATTTTCTATAGTTCTAAATGATAATGTAATTTTAACAATACTTTATAAAATAATTTGTTATCATCTTTAATTATGGGACTATACTAATTTTCAATTTTGAAACACTTAAAATTTAATATAAAATAAATTTTTCGTTTGCTGATGGAGTGTATTGACATGAATTTTTTATAAATTAAATTATGTGGACAAGTAATACTATAATTAATTTTAATTTTGACGGCCCTTTAAATTTTGTCGATGATTTTACTGCTTGATGACATTTAAACAATTTTCAAACTAATATATCAACTTTTCTCAATCTTAATTAATTAGACAAAAAATAAAATATATAATCATGATTATAAATATTCCTCAATCCCCAGTTGGTGCACCCGTTAAAATCCGTGTGCGAACCGAGCTAGTGTGGGTGGTAATTTTTTATTTTTGAAGATATGGATGGTGGTTGTTTAATTTTGATTTATTGAGATGATAACTAAAAAATTTTTGGAAAAAAAACCATCTTCTTAGATGATGCATTTTGTGCTAAAATTATTTTCTAGATATGTCCTTGACGTAAACACTTTTCATTAGATTTTTAACGTAAGCAAGATTAGAATTATTAGAGGGTTGTAATTGATAAAAAGAACTTAATAATATAGTTTTGACCTTTCTTGTACGTCAGATAAATGAAAACATCATTTCTTCTTCGTTTTTTATTTGGAAATAGAAAAAAAATGGAAACTAGCTCCGAAAAAATTACTTGGAATAAAGTTATTCGTACTAAATAACCAACTTTATTTCTTTTAAATAAATAAAAAGTGACTCTCATATATATATATATATATATATAGAGAGAGAGAGAGAGTTAGACTATGGTGCATTGTAATGATTAGGCCCTCTTGTACATTAGATTATAAATTGTTGATTTTCACTTCAAAACAACCGATCCAAACTGTTCAATTTGATATTCATATTAAAATGTATTTGGGGACCAAATTTTATATTTTTTTTTGGAAATTATTTGCTATTTTCTAGCATTTCTCCATTCATCCAATCCATCTGTTTGTAAAGCTAGTTTAAAGACTATTGCCCCACAAGGTTGGAATAGTAGTTCAAAATCTGTTCATTTCCACACAAGTTGAGGTAAACCTCTTACCTTAACCCAGATTGAAAGGAGTTTAAGTCCCTCGAGATAGCACGTTATCCAACCAGATGGGGTGAGGGTCCTCTATGAGGAATCTCGTGTCATCAAATGTACGCGCACACGAGGTGTATTGCTGATGATGGCGATAATACAGTGCGTTGGTGAGTTGTTCTGAGCCCCAGCCTTCAGTATCCTCCAAAAGGAAACTCTGTCTGAGTGTTTCTCTAGTGAGCCGGACGGGGTGGAGGGGAAATGAGGAATAGGAAGTTTAAGAGCATTATTGTGCTGTATTTTTTTTTCTAAGGACTGAGGTTTAGATTGCACAACAGGAGAGGTTTTGAGGGGTTTTGTTTTAGCAATGATTGATTGAGGAAGGAGATCGTTAATAGCCTTACACCACCTCGATTTGTGAACAAAGTGGTTACAGAGGAAGCAAAGGGTAGCGTTTCGACATTGTTGCGCTAAGTGCCCCTTCTCACCACATTTGAAACAAATAAGAGAGGTTGGAGACGACGAAGCTTTCAACGCATCCAATCAGAGCCCCTCCAGTACCCGTACTCCCTTTTGTTCTCCAGTAACTGATCGGAACTCGGTTAGCATGATCTGCGCTGCAACAGAATCTGAAAAGTCAATTTTAATTTGATCCAGCAAAGATCGGTAAAGATGGTCGCATTTAATCTTGACGAGCTCTGAGCGCCTCATCTTTCATGGATTCCATTGACAATTCCCTCTGTGATACCAGCCTTCCCTACTCTCAGTTTTTCCCTCAGTCTGATACCTAGGGTTCTCAGCCGCCTTAGCTCCTCAGCTGGTAACGTAAGCTCTGCCACTGACGGCACTGTCTCTTTTTTTCATGAATCAGAATCTATGGTGGAGCCCACTTGATAGAGAGGGACATCGTGAGGAGTAGGAATGAAAATCTCTCCAGCAGCGACAGATTCTGATAGAGGGGAGGGAAGGGGAGGAAAGGGGAGAACTCGATAGTGAATCAATAGTCATGGCCTTCTGAATTGAGGGAGAAGGATAAGAGGAGGAGGGAGTGAGAAATCAGAGTTAAGAGCCCCTAAAGTAACCCAAATTTTGAGTTTTATTATGGACCGTCCGATCTGTTTTGACACAAATATTAAAGGGGTCCGTGCATTCCACCTCAGACTGGATTGGCCCTGATTGTGATCGGACGGCCGAGTAAAACTCAAAGTTTGAATTACTTTAGGGGATCCGAACCCAGAAATGAGGGGTAAAATGTTTAACAGAGAGGTTTAGACTTCATGCAGCGCACAGAATATAGAATCAAAGTAGCGGTTTATTATTGTTAGTGCGCTGCATGAGCCGAAAACAGCACTGTTAAAATCTTTACCCGAAATGAGAACTGACGGGAAGATGAAAGATTAATGGGCTTTTCGTGTCCGTTATAATGGCCCAAAGTTATGACCCAATTAATTACTTCTAGTGGGCTCACGTTATATCTTATTATTACCACACTTCATCCTTGGGCTCTTTTCTTTCTTTCTCTCTTTTAATTTTTTTATTTTTCGGCAATTGAAAGCCCGTAGGCCAGTCTCTTTTAATTTTTTGGCAATATAACCATCAATTGAAATTGCTATTTTTTATGTTACATTGTATAAAACAATATTTCTCCTCAACTTTTAAAATCCAAATCAATCTTATAAATCATTTATAACTGATGGTCAGATGTGAATTATAATATGTAAATATAAATTTCACGATACATATATCTTTTTTGTCTTATTGTGTGTATTAACACTATTGGTGTGAACAAAAATACATTTTTTATGAAACATTCATGTGTTCATTATTATTTTGAAATCCTTCCAAACTATTATATAAGTTTATTTGTATATGTATCTTTTTTGTCTTATTGTGTGTATTAACACTATTGGTGTGAATAAAAATACATTTTTTATGAAACATTCATGTGTTCATTATTATTTTGAAATCCTGCCAAACTATTATATAAGTTTATTTGTTATACAATTGAAACTGATTATCATTAACAAGTAAGATTGAGAATGATAGAAAAATTTATTTGTTTTCGAGTATATTTTTACAGTTTTCTCACTAAAATGTTAGAGGAAATCAAATAATTAACCACTTATAGATGGATTGATATAGATGAAAATGAAATCATAATATTTTAGAAACCATCTAATTATTCCATTTACTAATATCATTTGAAGCGTGAGGAAGATGTAAACCCGAACAGCTCGAAAGGCGATATTCAGCTTCGAGTGCCGCAAGTCCAACCAAGTATTTGAATTTTTAAAGCCCGTAACTCTTTCTCCCTTGCTGTAGCCAATTAACACAAAAAGAATTAAGTATGTGCTTATAATTATAATTAACAGTTGATGCAATAATTATTAGCACAATGCCTAATTTCCTAAATAACATGTTTTTGTCAAATTAAAAGCATTTTATTCTTTTGAATAATATTTTATTTCAAGTTATGTTTATGTAATTGATATTAATGTGGAAGGTGTGTATGGCCACATCAGCTATAGTGATCCTCAATCTGCTGGTGTTGGTTGTTTACATGGGCACAGAAGACGAGGCTGGTGAAGATGGTGGAAGTCACCTGCCGGATCATCCGCTGATACATTTTTTCATGCTTACCTTAATCATCATGGATGGATTGCTACGTTGGGTTTTGGTTAATCGGGATGCATTAATGACTATACTCGTTCCTGTTATAGCACTTGTAGTTCAAATGTGCTATCAAGTCCTGCAAGATTACTTTTGAAGTAATTAAGCCTAAAGGTAAATTTTATTTACTATTTTTCATCTGTTTTCTATCTATTTTCATATGTTTTCTACCTATCTAAAGGCTCCAGTGACTTTGTTGATTTACATATAATATATTTGGGCTCCGTGACTTTGGCATAGCGCAGATTGGTCTATAATATATATCAATTTTTGTTTTTTTAACTTAGTTGATCAAGAGATTAATTTATTACCACTGGGTTACATGGTACCAGGGATATTAAGTATGTGCTTATAATTAAATTGACAGTAATGCAATAATTATTAGCACAATGCCTAATTAATTTCCTAAATAGCATGTTTTGTCAAATTAACAGCATTTTATTCTGATTACAGTTTGATAAGATTTTATTTCTAAGTTACGTTTCTGTAATTGATATTAATGTGGAATTATTTCAGTATGAAAATTTGGCAGGAGGCTAATTAATGTTTGGTGTATCTCACTAGTGCATGCATGGTAACTGTGGTAGTGCCACGTGGTATCTTTACTTGTTGAAGTTTTTTTATTATACAATTTTGGTATTTGATGTGTCAGATTGAGACAATTGTTTGGTTATAACTTTTTAATGTTTGTATTTGATATTTTCAGATTGAGATAATTATTTGGTTATAATTTTTTATGTTGAGATGTAATGTGTCCTGGTTGAGACCGTTGTTTGGTTTTCATAAAAGTGTCTGGCCATGTTAACCTCAAGAGTTTGGTTGATTTTTGAGCTTTTTATACATGACTTTTGCTTCACTTGACCTAAAAAAATATTGCAGATGGATGGATTCCAAACAGCAATAAAGAAAATTAAAGTATAAAGTTTATTTAAATTTTATATACATGCGACTTCAGTTACGTCTTAGTTGCGTCTTAGTTAACTGTTAGGAGGATGAGAATTGGTGACCGTTAGACATTTTTTTGGGAAACAGATTGGCTGTCCTGTTATTCCAATGGCAGCCGTTTAATGAATTCTTGCAGGAAAAAAACAGTGAGCTCGAGTTCTTACTTTTAGTAATTCTAAGTTTAGAGATCATTCTTATGTGGATTTCAACAGTCAGATTGTGCAGACTCCATTTAAAACTTCATAATTTTAGGGAAAATTCCCGGTGTACCCATGTAAAGTTTCAAAATAGCCAATATCCCCATGAAGTTTAGACCGGGTATCGGACATATTTATGTGCAACACTTCCTTGCCTTGTCGCCCTTGCCTCAGCCACATCTGCTTTTTAACCGGCTTGTCTCCAGCTGTCCTTGTGACTGCCTCGATCGCCTGACCGATCGTGAATACATCTGTTGTTACAGCATGTGTCAGCATACGTGTAAATAAGGCAGGTTGATGGTACAATATATACCAGAATTTGTGGAAACATGTCTATTACCTGGTCACCGGTGGAGGCAGTGATGACATGTCTACTCCCGTGCAATTCGGTCTCTCTGACATCCAACGCCTGATAGTGTGGCTTGACGGGCAGTGAGTTTGTCGGTAGGCGGGTACGCATCACCCGGTTGTATGCCAGGAGGCAGTCCCCGCCGGGCTTCTGTTTTTGTCTCATATGAAGGCTAGTGATGCCTGTAGATCACACAACAGATCGGTGTAGCCAGCTGGGTTTGAAAAATGAACTTAGCTTACCAGCTCTGGAGCAATGTATAAAAGGTACCCAAGAACAAGGTGAATTTCCTAACTTATGGAACAAAACCTATTTCTTTCTTAAAAAAAAAAACAAATTTTAAAAAAAGAAAGAAAGAAGAAAAGGCATTTAGACATTGGAATATGAGAACAAACAGCAAGCAGTGCTTATCCAAAGCATATAATATCACGTTGCAATTCATCAAGTAAAAAATATCAGATGCTTTCATGAAAGTGGATACTGGGTTTTATATTACAATATGGCTAGCTAGCATCATACAATAGGTTTCTTCTTATTTTCTCAGTTAACATTACTTAAAAAAGAGTATACTATTAATCAACTTATTCACATGATATCTCACTACCACTCACAAAACCAAGATCAATATACTCATATGAAGGAAATCTATTCTTCTAAGAGGAACCCCTGCTCATTACTTCAATCCCATTCCCTGCACCAAAATTCAAATCAATCAATGAATGAATTAGTGAAGGCAAATTATTAACTTACTATATATAGTGCACTCCTACACACCATTTTTTGCCAGTTTGGATTATAGTTGTCCGCTTTAAGATTCGTGCTGGATAAAAAATAACTGTTGGGATCTCATTCTTCCCCTGATTTGGGGCCTCAAATTTCAATTGTAGGTTCTACATTTTAATCCACAACAGTACACATGTAAAGCAGGAAGTTATGTACCGGTGCCAAATTGGTACATAACATATCTGGTACCGTACCAATATTAAGCTAGTTAAGAAGAACACGCGTACCATCAGGATCATAGAAGGCAAAATCGGCCGTTCCGGATCGGAATCGGACAGTACCGATCCGATTTCAGACCGAGTTACGCGGTTAGTGTAGATTTCGTCAAATTTCGGCCGTTTCGGCCTCATTCCAGTCAAATTTCGGCTGTTCCGATCTCATTCCAGCCAAATTTCGTCCGTTTCGGACCGAAATAGACCGATTCCACCGAAACGCGAATTAAACAAACTCCAAAATTTTTTTGAGCTCTCTGTGAATCGAACTCATGCCCTCAAGCTGTCAAGCATGGCAACCAAACTCAACTACCATCACACCATACAATCTTTGTTGTTAAAAAACACAACTCATTTCTATATATGAGAATTTTAATTTGTACCTCCATTCAATCACGAATTGACTGTTGTCTTTTTTTTGGTTTGACTGGACTAAAGAGTGTGTTTTTAGTTGTAATGTTTGTATTATATTGTATTAGTAGATTATTTGATTGTAATAATTTTTAAATTTTTTTATCAATTTTTCCTATTTTTTTAGTGTAAAACAAGCTTCTGGCAAAAAGTCCGATTTTCCGATCCAATTCGGCTGATCCCGACCGATTTTTCCGATTTGGATCGGGATCGGTTGGTGCCGATCCCGATCCTGATACCGATTTTTCCTTCTATGATCAGGATCAAAGAAGAACAGTCATTTGTATTAGTTATTTATTATAGAGTATAATATCATCTTTTTCCTTTAAAATAATCCCGGGTGAGGTCTTAAGAGAGAAGGTTTTGTGATCATCTTCAATTTCTGATCTACCATCACAAAACCTTCTCTCTTGTATTTTCACATGGAGATCATCTTCAATGGCTCGGATTGACTATTTGGACTTTAAAAATGAAGATATAGATCCATAGTATCATAGCCTCACATGGAGATCATCTTCACAGGTAAGTTACTGATATCTAACATTGTAATGTTGAAATTTCACCTACCAGAAACTCAAGAACAAAAATTGACAGGCAAGAAGTGGTGAGTAGCTTGAAATGAGATATAAAGGGCATTTTACTCAATTCATCACACAAGCACTTCAAAAATTGAAAATCACGCATGATTTGTGTCCATAGGAAAGTTGTCATTTGAAAGTAAGCATGGTAAAGAGGTGGCGATTTCTCTAGAAATAGAAGAAATGATATAAGTCCAGCCAATATGCATCCTCCAATATACACCTAAGAAATAAAATAACCATAAACTAGAGATTAGCTGATATTCCTTAGTTATCAGAACAGATGAAAATACCATGTAAAATCAGATATGATGTCTCTGACAAGCCTGTAGCATCGGGTTTCTTTGCAAAAAGGTTCTTTGGAAATGAAGTATAAGATTTTACCACATGAATTATGAGATTTACCATCCAACCAAGGTAACCAAGGGTAATTACAGTCATAAGCATATGCCAATCACAGGTTTGGAAATAGTGAAAACCTGAAAGAGCCAACTCCTTCAGGGTTTCAGATTGCCGTATGGCCGTGCTGAAATCTCACGCTAATATAGAATTTTCGATTTCTTGGAGGATGAATTGGTAATTTTCCAAGGGCTTGAATGGCTTGAAGTATAGTGAAGATTGCTGTTTTAACTCTTTGAAGGTAAGTTAAGGAAATATGAATAACAATAAAAATAAAGGCTAAAAACTACAAAAAAATAATATAAAACTAAATAAAGGCAGATACTGCACTGGTACTGGTACTGGTACTGGTACAATACTGACCAGGAAATCAATTGATCTCAACAGAGAGGAGGGATAGTTCATGTATGAGGATACGAGATTTGTGAAGAAATTGGTTGAGTATTTGTTTAGTATTAGCCAAGATTGCTTCAACTTCTTCTTCCTATAATAAATGCAAAGCAAAAAATTAAGAACAGTAAACAATGAAAGAAGAAAGTACTTCACCTTTGATTTTGAATAAGAAAAGAAAAAAAAAACATGCACAGAGAGAGAGAGAGAGAGACAACCTTATTCAAATTTAAGTACTGTTTTGGTAGAATGCCAACAGAATTGACAGGACACGGTAAGCCCACTAGAGTAGCCTACAATACAATCATTGAAAATTTAAAAAATGATGAATACATTATATACTCTGAAATAAATCAAATAATACATGAATTTTTAGCAAAAGAACCAAATATTAAAATAAACTATGACCATGAGGGGGGCTATATCGGCTTGGTTGACATCCAATCTCTCTATCCCATGTAGGTCCCACTCGTCAGGGGTGGTTCCATGCTTGTGATCATCTACAAAGCGGAACCCATCGTTTTCAGATTCTTCTTCAGAGTACGACGTCAGGTATTTAAGATATTTTACACTGGTCCGCCATGCGACTAATGGTGTGTCAGTATTTGACGGGTGGCCATCCCCAATTCCCCATGAGCCTATTTGAAATAATAACCAAATAACATACATAACCTTAAAAATTACATGCATAACCCTAAATCATAAAAGGGTTAAAAAATATGACCTTTGTCACTCATGTCATGATCAGCCGTGAGACATATGCAGTTCATAAACCTCTTTTGCAATACTATCAACAACCTTCACATTATTCAGGTAAATCAGAGAATACGGCCTGTGTGCGTGGCCATTCGTGTCACAACCTAACAAATGGAGAAATACTACCAAGACCCGTTTAACAGATTTTTAAGTTGATCCAGTGACCAATGATCCAAAAAAAAATGCATCTGTTGAAGTAAGACATTTGAACAAACTTTGTAAATGCAAAAAATATGTATGTATTGATCTTAAAAGTATGTATTATTTGAATTATACCGGTTGCGAAATCTTCGTATTCATGAGGTAGGTGGCCCACGTGCTGTGAGGCACGCTGGAGCAAAAAATTGGGACAATGTCGGGGCTCCCAAACGAGATTGTATGCCGACTTTGGTTGAATACCGAGTCAAACTCTACCGGGTTTGCTTTCCAACCTGTTATTAATAATGTATAGAAATAAGAAGGAATCACATATCATCATACTTTTTAAATGCAAGAAATCATTCCAGATATTGTTAAGTGAATTGTTGAAAACACGCAGCAATTTCTAGTATTTGCAAAAGAACTCCCTAGTCCCTACATTGTCAGAAAAAGAATCTTTTCATGAGAATGGGGGAAATTCATGTATACCCCTCGAAAACTTTGAAATTAAGTATTTCCCCCTCTAAAATTCATAGTATCATATTTATCCTTTTAAATTTCAAAAACTCACAAATTTACCCAATTTAGTGTCTTTTCTATTAAACCTCATTTTAAGTTTATAAAATACCCATTTTACCCTTTATTAAGAAAAACAAAAAATATATAGCATGTTTCAAAAACATGTCAATCTTCTAATTGGTCGGTTTTTGAGAGCAAATGGGTCATTTCTCTACTTCTGACGCTCAAGTTTTGTAAAATACCTAATTGTGAAGTTTTTGCAATTTTTTAAAATTTCGGAAGAGCTTTTCTGATTATCTGCTAAAAAAAAATGAGAGAAATTTTTTGTTTACCTTTGGTGACAGCACTGGGATCCTTGTAATAACCGGCAATGACAGACATGTGTCCTGGCCGTGACTCAGTGGGAGGTCGTGCATGGGACACTCCCGACCTCCCTTTCTCCCTTATTATACTTCTTAGAAATGGGGCCCGAAACCCGTTACCTGACTCGTCAGGCTCGAAGAATTTATCAGCCCTAAGCCCATCAGCTATACCAATAGAAAGAAAAGAAAAAGAAAAGAAAAAGAAAAGTAAATTATTAACAGTATACAGGTTGATCACACTGATTTTATGTATACCTGGAAATTACGTATTTCCCCATCAAAAATTCATAACATCATATTTACCCTTCTAAATTAAAAAAATTCATAACATCAAAAATTCATAACATCATACTGGTTATCACAACTTTACCCAATTTATTGACTCTTCTATTTAAAACTCATTTCAAATTACTAGTTAGCTTTATTACCTAGTAATATATACTGTACAGTATCCATACTGTAACTGGTAACATGCAGCTGGGATGTATAGTAACAGGCTGCAGGGTATTAGTAATACATACTGTACTGGTAACAGGCAGCTGGGATGCATACCAGCAATGGTTCAAGGTGAATGCCACTGCTGGTACAATACTTTTCAAATCCTAGCTGAAGGACATGATTTCTTGTTCCTACTAGACCCAAGTATATGATCATGATATTAGTAATATATACTTTACCAGTATCCATACTGATATTGGAATCATGTAACCACAAGAGCCAAATTGGATACTGGTACAATTACAATACTTTGCAAATCACAGAGAGAGAGAGAGGGGGCGAACCAACTAAGAGGATGAGGCGGTCGGCAGGGAGTGTGGGATGGACCGGGTCCTTGCCGTGAACAATGGGGGTTTTGAAGTAGATATCGAAAATGCTGAGCATGTAGACGGCGTGGAGTGCTACGCCGAGCGCCACCAGCCTCTATTATCTCTTTATCCTTGATGCGCTCATTTCAACTCTCTGATTCTGATCTGATCTGGTTTGATATTAACTAGTATAGTGGTTTGGGGTAAGGATATGGACAGAGTAGATTTTGCTTCATGACGCGCAGTAGTCATATACAGCGCTGTTTTGGCTCTATTATCGGTGCGCTGCATGAAGCGAGTACTGCTCTGTCTATGTATTTACCTGTAGTAAGCCTGGGATTAATCATTAGTTATTCACAGAGTAGTTATTACTTCATGCAGCGCACGAACCATATTTAGAGATGTTTTCATTCTGTAGTTATTGCGCTGCATCAAGCCAAAACTACCCTGTTAATATATTGTTTTGTTGTTATGATCTGAATTTATTATTAGGTAAGACTGGGATTTATCATTCGTTAACTAATTAATTAATGAATTAATAATTAAAGTAAGGGGATAGATGGAAAGTTGCTGCATCAATGCACATAATTCTTTAATATTCGTGCCAAAATAGATCTGACGGTCTTGATCAAAAATCAATATCTATACTATATACTTAATTCTTGATAGGGTGCTACAGTAATATGAACAGTGAGACCGACAGATGGGTCCCACTGTCAGCGCCACAAGCTCCCTCCGATTTTTTTTTCCAGTGCCCGATATTTTTTTCCCCTTCGACTTCTCTGGAAAATTCTACACTCTTCTTTAGAGAAAACACGATTCCTCATTCCTACCGCTCCCACCGCTCTTCCCTCTCCTCCCTCTGCCTCCCTCTGCCTCATGTCGCTCCTCCGCTTCCATGGCAACCTCTGCGCAAGAGAAGAACAAAGCGCTTCTATCCGAAATCCCCAAGGCGCTCAAGGCTCTCTCCGCGGCGCAATGCGCACAACAAGGTAAATCTCTTCGCCTCCTTCTCTCTTTCTTCCTTTTTTTTCCGTCTTCTAGAAAATTCCACTAGTCTCCTCCCTTTCAGCCTGGAGAAATCTAAACCCCTCTCTCCTCTTCGTATCCCTCCTCCACAGACGCTTCCCCTCCCCATTCTCTTCCTCTGCTTACTTCCCTCGCAGCTCCTCCAGGACCTCTTCTCTCCTCTCCGTACCCCCTCCATCCGGAAGCTCTCCCTTTCCTTCTCCTCTTTCGATCACCACCCTTGGCTGGAGACACGGTCCAATGCACACACAAACAGAGGCGCATAGACAAAGGAAGAGGATCAGTGACTCATTATATCAATGCCCATGGCGAGTGCTACTGGCACTCTCTGCCTAAGACCAAAGGTAAATGAATCTCTACACACAAAATATTGGATTTGAGCACTACACACGAAATATTGGATTTGAGCACTGGAATTCGACATAGAGCTGTCGTAGTTTAACTTAGAACATTTGGATTTCACATTAGAATTTGATGTGAAATTCAGATCACTTGATTGGAATCGGGACTGATGTTGCTTTACTTTTCTATTTTGTTGGTCAATTAGGGCTTTCGAGGTGCGGGAAATTTGTAGGCTGACATGGATGACCTATCTTCGATCCGATATAAACTGTGACAATGTTGCCGATGAAGGGGCTGAGCTTATAATCAAGCTTTATAGCTTGCTTGGTAACAAATATTGTGAAATCCAAATCTTCAATTTAAACCTTGCTTCAGTGTACTATTTCAATATCTAACCCAGCATTGTTCTGTTTTCTTTCTCTGTTTTCTGAACAGATTTAGGGTTTATCTCATTTTTTATCAAACACACAAGCTAGCTCATCAGCGCCATGATTTTCAGACTTGATTACCTCAGCAACTTTTCTCTCTTATCTGTTTCTCTATTTCCTCACCACATTCTGGGTTTAGCTGATGATAAGAAAAATTGTTTCACTCCTTACTTCAGTGTGTCATTTCAGAAATTAAAATGGTTTTCTTTCTCATACTCCCCATTCTCACCCAATTTAGATTTTAGCTGAATTTTTTCTTTTATATACTGTTACAATCTATTATGATATATTGAATCTTGGATGTTTCATTATTGGTCTCAACTTTGAAGCAAACCTCAATTACATCAAGTTTGAGCCATTGAATTTCATAGCGGTCTCTATCCACATTCAATTGCCTTCAGTTTTGAATAGAATTAATTCCAGTGCTGCTAATTTATAAAAATCTTTGTTTGAATTGATTGTTGTCGTGCAGGCTGAAACAACACTTCCATGATACAACTCTTGAACAACGTAACTCTGGTACATCGGTACATGAACTTTCCTCGGCGTAATCAATCGGGCATTGAGGTAATCAATTTGTATTAATCTGTTAATAAAAGTACAATTGGTACTAATACAGGTTCGTATTGTACCAATTGATCTAAATGTATCTTATGTTGCCCGTGTTTCCAATGCCTTCTCGCATCACTTTTGTTGCACATCCGATCTATAAGAATGTCGCAAGTCACAACATTAGCTGCATGCTATTTGCAAATCAGAATGCACAAAAACCACTTCCTTCTCAGTTTCAATTTTCCAACAAATCCCATTTATACCAATATAGGGTTTAGGGTCTTATTATAGATTTGACTGCAAAAATCTTGATAAAGGAATTCATTGAATTGGTGAGCCAATTTAGTGCTGGACCTCAAACAACACAGAGGAAGAAAGAACAAGGAGGTGCCTTCATTTATGAAAATTGTTCAATCAACGACCTAAAGGAAAAGAAAAAAAAGTTGCCCGAATCTTAAAACCATATAATATCTGAATTATAACCAAACATCCAAGAGTAATATATATATCAACAGATATCGTATCCTTGGATTCTAATATATCGGTCTTCATTTACATTAATATTATTGCCTATATTGTTTATTTAGTTCATTGCAAAATGTTCAATTTTTTTTCTCTTAACATCATCTTTACTAGGATCAATATAAAGTAGGAACTCCACTCTCACTGACCTCTCTTCTATACTATCTTGGTAAGATCTGTAAATTTTATTACTGCATTTTTTTCTTTATTCATAAAAATTAAATGTTTGCTTCATAAAAGAAGACCAGATTTTATGCGATGCATACTTGATATGAGTATTGACATGTATATTGGAAGTACAAAAATATATTTCAAGGCCAAGCAAAGGTTTTCTACGAAAGATTGAAATAATCTAATTCCTTCTATTAAATTAGTATCAGTTTGACGAACTTTCAGATCGGAAACAAACTTGAATGTATTGTCCAACCAACAAAATACTGGTGCTATTGCTCCAGTTGTCTACCTGACCATACTTGCATGTCTTTGTAATGGATACAATGAATTAAAACAATGTTGAGCAAAATAGCAATGGGCTAACTGTTTTATGTCTTTGTATTGAACTCACCTTAGGTTTGGGTTGTTCAGTTTTGCTTCATGTTTCAAGTTTCAACTGTCAATTGATATTTTTATGAGTCTGCATTACTACAAGTTGTCATTTGATTATAACATAAGCACAGTAAATAACAGCTAATTTAGTGCCCAAAACTTTTGGATCTCATTATTAGCTACACTTCTGTGCAGGATGCATGCATGTTTGCTACAGCAGCTGATGCATACTATTTAGTAGCTGCTCCAATTATTGGTGTTCAGTTCTGACAATTACCATAATTTAATTCTTAAAATTGAAATTAAGTGACCAAACTTATGTTGTTTTGGTAATAGGGCTTTTGATGGGCCATAGACAATGATAAATGACAAGCCAGACCTGACAGTATCAAGCCTCTTTTTGAAGGTAATATTTCTTTGTTATATATATTTTCTTCTTCGGTTTAGTGAGTCGATTCCAGTGCTGAGTAGTGTTTATTTTCTTTGAAAATTATAGACAAAATGGTATCACCATCAGATTTAGCTAATCTTGGAGACTCAAGAACTTGAATAAGTCTATAGTACAAATATAAAACCCTTAAAACATATTTGACCATTTATAAGAAGTAAATAGGAGAATCCACATTTTAAATTTAATAAAGCAAGCTACCAACGAAATAGGGTGTTACTCTACCCTTACTTTTTATAGTATAGGACTATTGACCTAATAAATGTTCATATACAGCAATTATAGCTGCAAGGCTTGATCTTGGGAACAGTTTAATAGATGAAGACGTGGTTGAAAAGGTCAACATTGTCTAATTTTATTTGTTGTTATTTTGTGGAACTGTACTTGGTTTTAGTCTGACTTTGTGTACTAAAAACCTCAAAAAACATCAACATCTAATTATAATAGGAGCCACATGCAGTTGCATATATTTTTAAAAACATATTAATTTCAATATGTGAAGTTTGGGATAGAATTGCACCAGGGTTGGATTCAAAATTTGATGCACCTTACTTCAAACATTATAACACGCGTTGCAAAGCAATCTAACACACATTCTCATTTTTTGCAGTGGTGGGGACATCAAAGGAAAACAGAAGGAAGAATGACTAAATCATGTCCGTCCAAGAAGTCTAACATACTTTGTTATAGTTGTAGATATTATTTTGTGTTTGCATATCCATGAACAAAACTCTCACACTGATTTTGTCAAGACAGAAAACTATGTTTGAAAATATTGCCACAACGGGATAACACACTTTCATAAAACGATTCTCTCTCTTCCAAACATAGCTCATAGGCCGATCTTAAATGATCTCAACTGTACAGTTTTTGTTGCGTCCAATTGGAACTATATCAACTATTTACACAATTTTTGTTATCTCCACGAGACTCACTAATTTTGGTTGTACATGTATGTATATGAACTTCCTATATGCTTGTCTTCATGTTTTGGAAGCAATTCCGAAGCAACGCGAGGCCTCTGCCTAGTTTAAGTTATTTTAGGTGATATAAATTCCCTTTCTTCTTCTGACTTCTGACCCATTTCTCGGGTAAAGATTTTAAAAGAGCAGTTTTGACTTCATCCAATGCTATTTTAACTCTACAGTTTCATGTGTTCTTTTGATTTTACAACATTATTTTTGCTTTAAAATTCGTGCAGAAAAAAGTTTAACGGCCCGGATTTTCTGATGATGAACTAAAAATTTAAGATATATCAGTTTATCTAAAGCCGGGCCAATTTTTTTTTCGGTGCATCTTTGAAATGCAGAGACACTATAATTGGGCTTTGAGATTCGTGCTAAAAGATTCTGAACGGTCCGTATTTTATATAATACTTTTGAGTCCCCTTTTAAAGCGATGACTTACTTTTTGTTTAATACATGAGTAACAACTGCCGAAATTTTTATTTATAACATTTAAAAAAAAAAAATAAACCAAATAATCTTTGGTGGGATTTCGAATTCTAGCATGGCCGCACCGGCATTCTGCGGATCCAAATACTGGAGACCGCACATGCATTCTCCGGATCCCTGACTGGGTTCGCAGAACCATTCTACGGACCCATTTTTTTTTTTTTTTTTTTGTTGTTTTATCGATGCACCGGTGTAAAGTAGCGAGATACCTTGATAAACAACAAAAAGGCAGCGAGATATCTCAAATTTTTTGTTTTGTAATATGTTTTGGTTTTCTAGGAATGCGTGTCATGAGATACCTCAAAATTTGAAAACAAAATGGGTCCATAGAATAGTTCTGCTGACCCATTTAAGGGTCCGCGTCGGCATTCTGCAGCCCCGCTGAAATGGGTTCGCAGAATGCCGGTGCGGCCGTGTTAGAATTCGAAATCCCACCAAATGATGGTTATTTGGTTTTTTTTTTTTTTGAAATGTTATAAATAAAAATTTCGGTAACAACTGATCATAAGATTCTATAAATTGTTGAGGTAAAATCAAAGAGAAAAGGTACTGTCCCCCGATCTCATATCCCCGAAAAATTCCCGCCTGTAAAACTTTCCATTTTTACAAAAGAGAAAAGATTACTAAGGGGGACCACACACTTTTAATGAGGGGACCACGCAGATATATAACTGTTTTTGTAAAAATGAAAAGTTTACAGAATTAGCTTCATTAGTTTACAGGGACTTTGAGTTGTATCCAAAAAAGAAAATGTTACTAATTTGGACCACGCACTTTCATGGGGGACCGCGCGGATATATAACTGTTTTTTAGAATTCACTACTAGTTCGATATCCATTGTATTAGTTTATAGGTTTACTGCAAAAGATTTACAGGATTAGCTTCATTAGTTTACAGGGCTTTTGAGTTATATTCAAAAAAGAAAAGGTTACTAAGGGGGACCACGCACTTTCATGAGGGGACCACACGGATATATAACTGTTTTTGAGAATTAGCTACTAGTTCGACATCCACTGTATTAGTTTATAGGTTTACTGCAAAAGATTTACATGATTAGCTTCATTAGTTTACAGGGACTTTGAGTTATATCCGGAGATTTTCTGGAGATTAGGGTCTGGAGACTATTAGCTGCTTCCAAAATCAAAATTATTTGTTTGCAATTACAATAATGAAGATTCTATAACATCACAAAATTAATTAAATTTCTGTATCTTTACTTATAAATTGATTTCTCAAGTAAATTATTTGTTATGAAACCACTTTAATAATCCAATTTTCCTTATAATTGGAACCCACGTCTTATCTTTAAATTAGTTTCCTCCAGTACTGTTTAATTGTTCGGATTGCTTTTGCTTTTAAATAAAAGAAAAAAAATAGATAGTTTATATCATAATGCTTAGTTTTTTTTAATAGTAAAAGATATATAGTTTATGCCATGATACTTAGATTATTTTGAATGAAAAAAGATAGATAAATTTATGATATTATTAGAGATATTTTGAATAGCAATTTAGACTTTGTACTGGTTCAATATGAATATTCTAATTCCTTAATCAATTTTGCATTACTTATCGCGATATGAGACTTTAGATAATGTTGATAATTAGAAGAAATATAAAACATAATTTTTTAGTCTTTCCGCAATGACGCGATAATCGCTATTTAGAACCTTGATTTGTATGGACAGGACAATTTGTTCCATGGTATCGTTGCTTTTTTAATTTGTTCAGTGTTTACAAACAATATATTGTGTATAATTGTGGCAAATATTAAATCAAAATGTACTTAAAATTGATAACTCGCAAAGTATTTATCAAGTATTTGCAAATTTTGTTACTATTCATGAGTAAATAACACAACACGCATAATAAAAAAAAACTAAAAATAGTAAATATAGCATTTGATGTAAAAGGAAACACCAAATCCACTAAAACATTTATTACTTCATGAAATCCCAGCATATATACATTACAAATAACACACTGATATGGAGATCACAAATAAATTAAAATATATAGGAATGAAAAAAAAAACAAGGGAACACACAAGCAGAAAAGAAAAAAAAAGGACAAACTGAATCAAAGAAAGATACTGAAACCAACATTCACTTAATATATTTTTCTATAATAGGAACATGCTCTAGATCAGGAAGTTTCTTCAGTGCCAAGCATTCAACAACACACAGTTTGGTAAGTTCTGGCATAGCCCTCGGGTTCACCTCCCAATTCTCCAACTTCTCTAACTTCTTCAGTTCTAAGAACTGCAACTGTGGAAACCCATTTTCGGAGCAAACCATTTTATTCCCAGTGTATGCTCCATCTTGTAAGCTCAGAAATTTCAGGGTTTCTAGTCTTTCTAACCTCGGCATGGGGTCTTCCTTCAAACCGGATTTGGTTAGGGTGAGCTTTGTAAGATTGGTTGGAAATTTAACATTATCTATGATAAGTTTCTTACAATATTTCCATTCTC
The DNA here is from genome assembly GCA_025461045.1 of Carex parvula. Taxonomy (NCBI): domain Eukaryota; kingdom Viridiplantae; phylum Streptophyta; class Magnoliopsida; order Poales; family Cyperaceae; genus Carex; species Carex parvula. The sequence continues at coordinate 27,115 of JAJGRW010002625.1, read as the reverse complement.
CCTCAAATTTAATTGACTTAACCGTCTCGAGATTTGGAAATGCCCGTAGATCAACAAACTCTGACGGTACAATGTCGCCTATAATTGTCATCGAGAGGAGATTAACCATGTGACTCAATAGGTTAGAAATAGGTTCCCAGTATGAATTGTCACTATTTGAAAGTGCTAACTTTCTAAGGTTGATTAGGCACCGTGGAAAGTTTTCTAGCCATGACTCATGAACCCCAACTGTTTCCAGAGTTTGTAGGTCTTTAATATGTGCTGTAGATGGTGGGCCTTTAATATTGGGGCCCGAGTTCACGTAAACATGACGAAGTTCTGGGCTTTTCCATATATTTCCAGGTAGGATATCTATTCCTGTATCTCTAATATCCAACGTTTTGAGAGTGAACGTGCAAAGTCGGAGTGAAGGAATATCACATATGTAAGTACCTCTCAAGCCAACATATCGTAGGTCACGATTTTTGTCCAACAATTCCCCAAATTGGGGTGAACATTTTCTCAGTTCGAGCACTTTCAGGGCCTTGGTAGTAATACTTTCAAAAGTACTACTATAGTCAAAAGCAAAAATGGATTGTAATTCACAACCTGTGAAAAACCCGTCTGATTCCTTGTAATCATTATGGACTGCTAAACGCGACCCGGACATTGACCGTCCACTTGGATTGGTAACCAAAAACTTACTTAAGTTGGATCTTTGGATGAGAAGTTCATGAATAGAACGATGTACTCGGCAATATTTGATTGTGCCTAAGAGTGATCTCTTTGAAACACAAATCAATGACCTGCAAGCAACAAGGGAAGTAAATAAACTTCAAGTACATATTTATAAAAGAATAAAATTTCTCAGTTTACTTAAAAAACCAAATAGGAAATAAAAAGTGTCTTTATCGATCATGGAGCAGACCAGAGAAATTAAAATTTTGTACTGTTTTGTAATAAAACAAACAGCATTCAGTTTTATTGATGACATCATTTTAGGAATCTGCAATAATTTTGTTACTAATTGTCATGTCATTTATATATGCTACAAAGGGAAAAACAATAGACCTAGTAATCGCCAATTAATTATAAGAATGAAGTCAATTTGCGTAAATGTTGAAAGTACCTTTGGACAAGTTGCTCAAGGTACTTGTGTGACGTCTCCTCTATAGTCTCTCCTTGCTGTGGTGTAACAAATTCTTCAGCGATCCATAGCTGAGTTAGAGACGTTGCAGGAATCTCATAACCTATTGGGTAACAAGCTAAATACAGAAAGCACCTTTTGAGAAAGTGGGGTAAATCATTAATGCAGTAGGTAAACAAGCTAAATACAGCATTATCGGACTCTTTGATCTTGACGAGATCATCTGTCACCTTGTTCCATGTGTGGCCGTCGCATTGTTTGAGCGAAAGGAGACCCCCTATAAGGAGAAGGAACAGGGGTTGTCCTTCACATGCCTCGCAAATCAGTTGAGGGAGATTGTCTATTTCTTTGGTTGACTCTAATAGGAAATAGAAAATTTCTTTAGGTTCTTTGAGTTGAAGAAGAGCAGGAAATGTTTTGACGAGGAGGAGTGCTAGCGCATGCACTCTCTTCTCCTCCTCATTAATATTAGGTGGTGTTGTTAACAAGTTTGAATTACAATCTGCTTTGTCAAGAAGCAAGTTTTCAATTATATCTTTCTCGTTGAGAGAGTTTATAATTGCAACTAGTTCTTTGTGCCGTAACCATTGCTCTGTTTCTCTCTGCTCCCAATAATTGTAGGAGACCACGATACCAGCAATAAACTCTAAGAATATCAACCAATATCTGGTCCACTTATCATCATCACGATCACCGCTTATAACCCTACCCATACTGTGTGCTATTCGCAGATCCTCAAGTAGAACCTGCTCTTCCTCCCCAGGGTTCGACCTCCTCTTCATGAATGTCTCAATTTTGATTAGTTCTTCGACTAGCAATTCTGGATAACTCACATGATCAGGGAAATTATTTGATAAAAAATATTTGAGGACGGGTTTAGATAGAATTTCTTTTATGGAAGTTAAGGCTGAGTTATCCATTTATATATTTCAACTATATATCTCAAAATCACACCCAAAAAACTTCCCTCCCTGTATATTAACTCTATTGCTATCTTTGTTTCGATGAAAACAGTTCAATCCTTCCCTCCCCCAACTCCCTCAATCCACAGCTAGCATACCCCACGAAATTACTGCAATGCAAATAAAAAAAATCTTAAAATAAAAGGAAATATGTATTATAAATGGTGAGTAATTTAATTTAATATTTGCCCAGAGATACAATTAAATGATAACCACCTTACTAGCTATCTGCCGTAAACCATCAACAGATCAGGCCCCACCATGGAGGCCGGAAAATAAATTAAGATAATCAGAGAGAGAGAGAGAGAGAGAGAGACCTGTTAGCAAGCAATTCTATCTAGTTTTAATCCTAGATTACGTAGAAGTTAGGACTCAATTCGAGCCTACATATGAGATAGGAAGCTGTATGAGAATTTTTACTTGTACTTTTACCGTTTTAATACAATTTCAATTGGCAGCTGCTGCATGCCAATTTTTCAAAAAGAGAGAGAGAGAGAGAGAGAGAGAGAGAGAGAGAGGAGACACTCACCCAATACAGTTGCTGTTTCCAGACAAAACAGAAGGTAATTAATTATAAAGATAGGAAGGAGAGGGTCTGGGAGGCAAGAGGGAGGAAGTAGCTAGGTCTGTGAGGCAAGAGGAATTAGATGGTATATATATATATATATTAGATGGTAGGAATTGTTCCTTTTGGTTTGGTTTAATTATCTCCAATGCTCACATTAATGGACCTCTCCATTTGTTGTGTAATATGTTCCTTCCAGTCCTCCGATTGTGCCACCGCACTTGATATTCTTTCACAAAAAAAAAAAAAAAAACTTTTTCTTAAATAAAAAATATAAAAATATAAGTGGTGTTTCGTCGATTCCAAAACATACACATACTCTCTCCCAAATACCCAGTCATTGTCATTCATATATACATACTTTCTTTATCTTATCACCAAATACCCAATACATACTCTCTCTATGACTACTGAATTAGACATCAAAGATCTTCCAGAAAGTCGGGAGTCAACATATGATTTCAATAAAAGCAATAGTAATGCCACCGGATGGGCAGTGGAGCTACTCGGAATTAGGGAACAAATAGATTCCATAAAGGTGATGATGGATCGCGTTTATGATTTTATACAGGATTGTCCAGACGATACTGATCCCAATGTTCGTAATTGGACAACAATGGAGTTTCATGATGTCAAGAATTGCATGAAGACTGCTTCCTCGACGTTCAAAAACCAACAGGAAAACTTCAATCCTGATACACTACTTCCTGACTTTTTGAAGGCATCAATCAAACCTGTGAACTTTATCGCACTTCATAAGTTTAAGGCGGACCTCCAGAAGATCAAACTACGAGCGGAAAGTATCATGTTATCAATTCTATGAAAAAGAAAGGATTGATTTTTATTGATGATCTGTTCTGTTTTCTGTTTTACATTCTCTGTTTTGCTATTCTCTAAATTGGGAGCTCCCACGGCTAATGTACGCAGCTGCTAATTGTTTTGTTAATCAATATTGATCTGTTGTTTATTTGATGCTTGAATAACTGTGTTCTGATCTTTTCTTCCTTGTTTGTAACATTAATTCCTCCTCACGTTTGATTTTAAATGAGTACTTAATTGAGCCCAATTTACTTACAATGCTTTGGACATGGCCTTTATACAATGTCTTCATAAATATGTCAGCTATCTATTTAGCTTGAATCTTCTCTCAGCTAATTGTTCTACATTTTCCATTTCTTTCGATCCCTTTCTCGTCTCTTCTTTAGTTAGATTGAAAACTTATAGAATTGGGAGAAATTGTGTTGGCTTTTTATCCCCAAAATCCTCTCACGTACGGTAATGAAAAGAGCATACTTCAATTACGAGAAATTTATCCACCTTTTCTTCTAGGAATTAGAATTCGTAGACAAGAGCAAATAGTGTAAGTATCTCATATGAATCGTGACATTTTAGTTTGTAAAAGGCACTTAAAAGAATAATAATATTTGATCCCATTAGTGTAATATAGTTGAATGCCCTAAATTTGTTCGATAAATTGCTCAAACTAAAATTTTGAGTGCAGTTTTGTGAAATAATGGGTTTTCATTGGCATTTTACTGAAGATGAATGTTCTCAATGTAACATCTCGAAAAATTAAGTAATTATTATTTGTTTACAAGACATTTTTATAATATAATAAAGAGTATAGTTTATTTTACATATCTTAGTTATACACTACTTGTATGTCATTGAAAAAAAGTTTCTAAATAATATAATTTTTTTTTAGAAGCAGAATGAAATAATAAAATTTCCATTTATGTTTTATTCTTAAAACTTGGATTTACCCGTACAAATTTCTATATTTACTTCATTTCCTAAATTATAAATTTGATAAAGTTTATTTATAATTATACTTTATTTCTAAATGAATAATTATTTTAGTACCCGCGCTACAGTACCCGCACTGTACCCGCGCTACAGTACCTGCACTTAGAGGAATAATGTACTATGGTCCCCACTAATTATATGGTCCCCACTAATTATTATTCTAAAAAGATATTATATGTTCCCCACTAATTATTATTCTAAAATTCCAGCAACACCCTTCCTCTATGATCCGCATCAACATTCCTCTAATGAAGTAGTGGGGACCCCGTATCACCGCATCAACCTTACCCAATCATCACCGCGTCAACCTTCCTCTAACAAAAATAGTTGACCACATAGGTAAAAATACTTTAGTGCAGAGGTATAAATACTTGCAGTACTTGATATTAATACTTTCAGACGTCATCTAGTGTCATATGTAAAAAATATTTGAGTGGTCCCCTAATGCAGGTACGACGCGAGGATTTTTCAAGAAAAGGTGCGGGTACGGTTATTTAAGGAAAATTCATATATCATATATGTAGTTCATTGTATAGATATAAATACTTATCTTGTTTGAGCTATATACTTCACAATGTTACTATTAATATTTGTAAAACAAAATTACAGTTTTGGAACGGTTGTGTGGTCCCCTAATGCGGGTACGATGCGAGGATTTTTCAAAAAAGGTGCGGATATGGTTATTTAAGGAAAATTCATATATCATATATGTAGTTCATTGTATAGATATAAATACTTCACAATGTTACTATTAATATTTGTAAAACAAAATTACAGTTTTGGAACGGTTGTGTGGTCCCCTAATGCGGGTACGACGCGATGATTTTTCAAAAAAAGGTGCGGGTACGGTTATTTAAGGAAAATTCATATATCATATATGTAGTTCATTGTATAGATATAAATACTTGTCTTGTATAGATATAAATACTTCACAATGTTACTATTAATATTTGTAAAACAAAATTACAGTTTTGGAACGGTTGTGTGGTCTCCTAATACGGGTAGATGCGAGGATTTTTCAATAAAAGGTGCGAGTACGATTATCTAAGAAAAATTCATATATCATATATGTAGTTCATTGTATAGATATAAATACTTGTCTTGTATAGATATAAATACTTCACAATGTTACTATTAATATTTGTAAAACAAAATTATAGTTTTGGAACGGTTGCGGTCCCCACAAACAATTATGGCAGTTTAGGTGCGAATACAGTGCGGATACTCAACTGCGGGTACTCATATCAGCTTCCTTTCTAAATTATGAAGAAAAATTAATGAGACGCGTCGCATCCTCCCCAAATTCCTGGCCTCTCCCTAACCGACTTTCTAACCCATCTGTATTTATTAAATTCCCTGCCGTATAGATAATTTTGAGTCATAACCGTCCCCTCTTAGTTATTAACCTATAAATATATTCTAAATAAAACTTTCCGTCGTTCGCTCTCTCCTCTTTTCTGTTTGGATCCGACCCTCTGTTTTGATAAATAGAGATATATAGAAATAATATTATGTTAAAGTTTTGATATCAATTATTAAATGTCTGATTCGAACTCCAACTACGTCGCAGTGATTCTGAATTGTTGTTGCAAACCGATTGAAATTTTAAATATCTCGCTACTAGATAACCAGACTTCTCTATAATCTGTGTTTTTATTTTGTATAGTTGATTTGAATATTAGTATTGCATATTGGATTATGATGGTATATTAAATGGGATAGCGGGTCTGAGGTTGGACTTTGATTTGTGATTGTAGCCTCCCACTATTAGTTGGACTTCCCAGTGGGTTGGTAGTCTTCTAATGTTGGATGGATTTCCCATTAGATTGGCGGTTTAAGGAATTATGTGTTGTGGAAGTTGAGAATCGCCTGTGTGATTGAATTTCAACTATGTGAATATGATGTGACTTGTTTTACGGATAACTTAGACCGACGTGCAATAGCCGGTTAAATATGCATACATAATTTCATATGTATTTGTGTAGATTAATCCGGCATGTTTGAATGGTTGTTAAATTAAGCCAATTATAGAGAAGCACGTCGTTAAATAACCGGTTACTGAGCTTTGTAGCTAACTCCGTTTGTTATTTTGTTTTCCTTTCTGTTGGTGACGTAGGTTGACTAGCCAATGAAAAGTGCAGTGATGATGTTATAATCACGCTTTGGATGGTCAAAATCTGAGTTGTGACACTCAAGGTTTTCTTTTGCAATTACAATATTATTATCTTTTGATTTCCAAAGCGTTGGAGGAAAAAAAGTAAAAACATATCCATCCAATGTTATCAAAACCTGTGGTGTAAATTAGCCTTAATTCTCAAAACTAAAAACATAAATAGTTTTGCTGCACTTATTTGCACGTATGCTCCCAAACATAGGATGCATCATTCCGAATGAGAGAAAGTTTGATAATCTTTTAATGATTTATGCAAGCCAAGTAGAAGAACCTTTGAATTTATTGTATGTGAGTTAGTCCTAATTAAATATATAGGCTTTATCAAAGCTATTTTGCCTGCGTTCTTAATTAAAATTCAAATATATGTAAGTCTACAAGTACAAATTATGCTTCGCTGGTGCAATATCAAATTAAGTTTATACATTTTGAATCAACTATGCACTCTTTTAAGTTTCAATATATGAAACTGGTGGGATATCTCCCACTTTTGTCAAAACAAAAAAAAAAAAATCAACTATGCAGTTTCGAACAAACAAAAAAATCAAATACAGTGCCGATATTTTCATGAAAATGATTAATTACAGTCGACAATAACGGATTCTAAAAGCCTGATCACACAAGGCGAGCTCAGGTTTTCTCGTGTTTTGTTATATGGAGAGAACAGTGTCGCCGCATTTTCCAAGACCAACAAAAATCAACACAAATGATAGCAAGGGAGATCAGAGGGGAATTTGAAAATTGGTACAACTGAGAATAGCTAGCTAAGCAGCTTACCAGCAACAATTAGCATGGCTTCAGTTTGCCTCTGTTTTTGGCATTTGTCTTACTTTATTATTTCTTAGCTGTTTTGTGTTTCTGTTTGTTAAAATTAATGAAGAAAAAGATGATTGATCTCAGCCACTCATCATATATAGATCAAAGGGCCACGATTAAACCAAGGATAGAATTTGTCCTTTCTTGTATATTTAGATTAAAGGAAAAATAGGTACAAAGTTGGTACCGATAGGTTATCAAATATAGAAACAATACCAACGGTACAAATAAATAGCCGTTTAGTCTCTGTAGTATAAAATAGCGATCAAGAGCTTATGTAAAGAATATCCGAAAATACACAATTTCATCAATTGATTCTTCTCCTCAGATCTCTCTATATTTTCAACACTGCCCAACTTTGATTTATTTTCGTTTAGGTTCTTTATTTTTCTTTTTATTTTATTTTAGTTCAAAATAAACTTGTTACCGGATGTAAAATCGACACAACTTATGTAAATATAAATGAAATTTGAGGGCTTGATCCTCACCTTTCTCTCAATTTTTTTTTTTTTTATGTTATTACTTTGTGAGACTTCTTATTAGTGCTAAGCTTTCAGAAAAAAAGAGAGAAAATTGAAAGGGACGCACCTCTTTTGTCAACGGGAAATTGAAACTTGAAAGGCACATGATTCGCATTAATTAGGCACTCCCTCTGACGCGGAATTATTTTTTTGGAGAACTACAAAGTCTTCTTCCATTTTTTTTTATTCAACCCTCGAGGAACTGTGAATTAATAATTTTCTTATCTCAACTTCCTTTTAAAGATGATTATCTTGCATTGAAATGAGTACTAAATATTCTGATTTCCAGCTGTAGATAATTCAACCTTTAATTTAATCTACAAATGAATTATGTGTTTAGATAAAATGAAATTTTCTAAATTTAATGCATATAGTGACTACCCGAATCGATCATCAATAATATATTATAGTCATTTCTCATGAGATATCACTTTTTTTTTTAAAACATTAGTGGTTTTAAATGTTTACTAACGATTTTATTGATAAAAGACGTATTTACAACGAGTTAAATAACTCTCATTTTTAGTTTTAAACTCCTTTATTCTCAAAAAAAAACATCTAAACTACTCTAATTATGTAATTCTAGGAAGGCGCTAGCAACCTTATTTCTGTCCACTTGATTGGAGAGGTATGAGCTTTTAACATTTGCTTGATCGTGCGAGTGGCATGATCCATTAACTGCGTGAGATTGATTGCATGTTTTATAGTAAGTCGTCTCTTAATCGCTAAAAAAATTATTGTACCTACTAGCCGAGAGCACAACCCATTAGTGGTATCAAAGTCATATTGCTCTGTAGAATCGCAATTGACCATAGAAAAAGCATTGTGTTAAGATTGATTTTGTCTTATGAAATTTATAACTTAAATAGATGCTTCTTGTATGGTTGTATACAAGTCATGTTGCACGAATGTTGCAACACTGGATTGTGATTTTCTTGGTTGGATTTGCTTTCTTCCAAGACTTATTTTAAAGTGTTCGGTATCAATTGATGATGCATGAAGCTTCAAAATATAGATCTGAATTGTTATGAATCAAGGTTCGGTGATAATCTTAAAGAGAGGGAGTTCGAGGTGAAACTTGTTTGAATGAATTGGATTAAAAGGATCGAGAATTTTCTCACTTGATTTAAGGCCTTGATTCTTTATTTTAGATCTGGTTGTTAAAAGGGATTTTAAAAAGATTCAAATCTGGACTGGTTTATCAGATCTATGGCAGATCTTTAATAATTAAATCCAGATATGTCAGTGATGATCTATATGTGCTTAGATACCGTTGAACGGTGCACTAGATCTTAGATACTTATGAAAAAGCTTTTTGATCTTAGATACCGTTGAATGGTGCCCCATTTGCATGTGTAATGTTATGGATTGTAGATAAACAACTCTGTTAGTTAATCATTTTCTATTCTTGTTTAGAACGTACATTAAGCAGCAAGATGTAGATATGCGATCTGAACTCGGTTAAATCAAACTGAATTAAACAAATGAATTGAGTCAACATCGAAATCTGTCTTTGAGTTTGACTAATGAATTTAAATACAAGTGTGAAGTCAGTGGTGTGCCATAAACTAAATATCTAAGTGATAAACTGAATTAATTAAACAAAATAAAATGTATACACCTCAGATCTGCCTCGAAGGGAATGATTTACCATGTGCTATCATGTGAATGCCTGGCTTAATTGCTTGCACCTCGAAGGGAATGATTTAGCATGTGCTAGAATTATTCCCTCCATGTGAATGCCTGGCTTAATTGCTTGCACCTCGATCGGGTCTTCTGCATGAAAAAGTGTGTACCGTTCAAAGACAGCTATTTTAAATATAATTGCTATATGAAATTCTAAGAGGAGGGAATGGAGTGAGAAATGACAACTGACTCATTTAATTTCTTTTAATGGGCCCAAATTATGAGACCATCAAATGATGAAAGATTAATGGGCTCTTCTTCTCCGTTATAGTGGGCCCAAATTATAATGGACCAAATTAAGACTCATTTAATTTCTTCTAATGGGCCCACGTTATATCTTATTAGAGGAGGGATCAAGTTACAACAATTTTGAGTTACAGCAAAGTTACAACAATCATTTTTTTTCATTTTCAAAGTCCAAATCGTCGATCCAAACCGTTCAACATGATTATCTAAATAAAATGTGCTTGCAGATCAAATTTTACATTTTTTGAATTTTTTTACTATTTATTAAGATGGGTACAAATTCAATGATCTGAATATGACTATTTTTTGTAAAATACTTAATAAATAGTAAAAAAAATTCAAAAAAATGTAAAATTTGATCTGCAAGCACATTTTATTGTGGATATCATGTTGAACGGTGATTGTTGTAACTTTGTTGTAACTCAAATTTGTTGTAACTTGATCCCTCCTCATCTTATTATTACTATATTGGCCCATATCTCGAACTTCATCCTTGGGCTCTTTTATTTCTTTCTTTTGTTTTCATTTATAACTCAATATAATAGCTAGGTCAAGTTTAGAGTTGGAAAATAGTACAACGAAGCCGGATGTATCACGGAACGACATCGCACGCATGTTAGTTATGTGTCGTGACTCGTGTGTCTCGTGCCGTGATCATTCACGTGTCGTGACTATCTTTGTAAAATTTGGCACAACATGTCACATGAAATATTTGGTCATAGCATGGCACGGCACGTATGTGGTCACGCGAGTCACATGTAATTACGACCGTTAGATCTTGATCAAATGGTGAATCTTGAATAAACTAACCTAAATTATGAAAAAAAAAAAAGATAAACGTGACCAGTCATGTTTAGTCACTGCACGTTTGGGAATGGCGTGAATCACGTGGCGTGAACATTCGCATGCATGATCATCCCGTGATATTTTGGTCACAACACATCACGTGAAAAATTGACTTTGTTATGACACAGCATAGCACGGGACCAAAATCACGATACATCATAGTACATGACCAAAGTCACGGCACGGTACATTTTTCCAACTCTAGTCAAGATGTTGATTGATGACATTCAGTTAATCACGGAGTCAACACCATCTCGTAGAAAAAAAAAATTCTTTTTTTTCTTTTGACAAAATAAATTTTACTTGACCAGCTCTTAATACTTTTAATAGTTCAAAAAGATACAATGCACACAAACAATTATAAAACTAAGAAAATATTTTATTTCATACTCATTGCCACGATTGCCGAAAATCCTCTTCTTTCTCCTTCTTCCATAGTTGACTGAAGGGTTGAGGCACGGTGGAATCAATGGTGGAGCCCACTCGGTAGATAGGGATGTCGTGAGGAGTCGGAATAAAAATCTCTCCGGCAGCGACAACAGCGGGATCTGATTCTGATTCTGATTCTGATTCTTTCAGATTGGGATCGGGGTTGACGTAGCTGTGCTGGCGGAGCTTATTGGATGCTTTTTGGGAGGGATCGTTGATTAGGTGAATTAGGGGAGGAAGAGGAGGAGGTGGAGGTCAGGGGAATAGCAGCGGCGATGGCAGCATTGTAACTGTAATGGTAACTGTAATAACTGTAAGAAAGGTGTTGGTGTGGATTGGGGAGTTTGATTGTGGAGAAGGAGAGGAGGAAGTGGCAATGGCAATGGTGAGGGGGAGAGATGGAGAGAAACTGTTGGGAGTTTTTCGGAAAAGAGGAAAAAAAACAGAAAACAGGGCAGCAGCCGAAATCTACTCACAACTCCATTTTTTTCATTGATTAATTAACATAAACAGGTCCGAATTTATAGTGGTGCATATCCATCCTTTCGCACCCCACTAACCCCACTAACTTTGCTATAACTAACCTATAACCAACCCACTACTTGACTACTTTTCTGCACATGTCTAAATAGACAACTTGCTGTCCAAGTTTACAATTAACTCTAATTAACTCTAAACAGAAAAATAAAAACTGCTCTAAATAACCGAAATATAAAAACTGCATCTGATACGGTCCGTATTGGGATACGGTCCGTATTCATTTCGGACTTGGATTATTTTCAACACCCCCCCTTAATCCAAAGTCCAGCACATTCATCATGTCTCGACACCAGTTGAACTTCTCACGTGGGAGTGATTTGGTCAGCACATCTGCAACTTGCTGGTTCGTGTTCACATACTGCAACTCTATCATCTTTTGCTCAATCAGATCTCGTATGAAATGGAGCCGAGTGTCTATGTGCTTAGTTCTGTTGTGATGCACCGGGTTGTTACTAATTGCGATTGTCGACTGATTATCACAATAGATTATTGTTGCACCTTTCTGCTCACAATCTAACTCTTCCAATAAGCGCCTTAACCATACACCTTGGCATGCTGCTGTTGTTACTGCATTGTACTCAACTTCTGCGGTTGATAGTGCAACTGTTGACTGTTTCTTCGAATTCCAACTTATTACGCTGTTGCCAAAGAAGAACACCTGACCTGTTGTGCTTTTTCGATCATCTATGCTGCCTGCCCAATCACTATCGCTGTAGCCTATCAAACACGGTTCATCAACACCCTTGTACCACAGACCATAGCTTGTTGTACCTGCAATGTACCTAAGAATTCGCTTTGCTGCTCCCATGTGTTGTTTAGTTGGATTCTGCATGTATCTCGCAACCATTCCAACTGCATGTGTGATGTCTGGTCTTGTGTGCGTCAAGTACAACAGACCTCCCACCAAACTCCTAAACCGAGTTGCATCTGCTGCTCCGGTTCCATCAATAGCTAACAACTTCTCATTTGTATTCATTGGAATTAGTACGGGATTGCAATCTTTTAAACCAAACTTTTCTACCAAGTCTCTTGCATACTTGCGTTGGGACACAAAGATTCTTCCCTTCTCTTGTTCAACCTCCAGACCTAGAAAGTAATGCATTTCTCCTAGATCGGTCATCTCAAACACACGCATCATTTGCTCTTTAAACTCCTTCACCATTGTGTCATCTGTGCCAAAATAAATCATATCATCAACATAGAGACATACCGCTATTAAACCTCCTTTTTCTTTGCGTTTGACATAGAGATTAGGCTCATTCTTGCTTCTCTCAAATCCCAATTTATGAAAATGTGCATCAATCTTGCTGTACCATGCACGGGGAGCTTGCTTCAAACCATATAATGCTTTGAACAAACGGTACACCCAATGTTCTTTGCCCTTCACTACAAACCCTTCCGGTTGCTCAACATAAACCTCTTCTTTTAGTTCACCATTGAGGAATGCTGACTTCACATCAAATTGATAGATAGGTTGTCTCAGTTGGGCAGCCATTGCAATCAACAACCGAACTGTTTCAAATCTAGCCACCGGGGAGAACGTCTCTTCATAGTCTATGCCTTGCTTTTGTGCATATCCTTTTGCCACTAACCTCGCTTTGTATTTTAATACACTGCCATCTGGACCAAATTTAGTCTTGTAAACCCATTTAACTCCAATTGTATTGCGATCTTTTGGTAATTCCACCAACTTCCAGGTTTGGTTTTGCTCGATTGAACTCATTTCTTCTTTCATTGCATGCACCCATTCCTTTCTTTCTACGGTTTCTTCATAGGATAATGGATCTGCTACATACATAACCTGAGTTGCTTCATACAATTCTTGTAAGGATTGTACCTTTCTTCCTTGTGTATCCGGATCAACCATCCGATGTGATGTGCTACTCGAGCTTGGACTACTTTGCGATTGCTCACTGCTGCCTTCTTCTTCTTCATCTTCTATTTCTGCTATTGGTTTGTTGTCTTCCTCCATAGACCAACTCCAACTAGCATTCTCATCAAACATGATATTTCTACTGACTATAATCTTCTTTGTCACCGGATTAAACAACCTATAACCTTTAGATTGTATGCAATACCCAATGAACACACACTTTTCAGATTTTGAGTCCAGTTTCTTTCGGTTTTGTGTGCTTATGAGAGTGTAAGCAATACACCCAAAAACACGCAAATGCCCCACACTGGGCTTCCTTTCAAACCACGCTTCAAATGGTGTTTTGTTCATCACTGCCTTGGTCGGTGACAGATTTAGAACATATACCGCTGTTGCTACTGCTTCAGCCCAAAAACTATTCGGCATACCTTTAGATTTCAGCATACTTCTTGCTAGTTCTACTACCGTGCGGTTCTTGCGTTCAGCTACACCGTTTTGCTCAGGTGTGTATGGAGTGGTCAACTGCTGTAGCACCCCTTCTTTCTCACAAAACTGCTTGAATTCTTTTGATTGAAACTCACCACCGCGATCTGATCTTAGAGCTTTCAGCCTAGCCCCTGTTTGCGTCTCTGCCATGGCTTTGAACCTTTTGAACAACCCAAACGCTTCACTTTTATAGCTAAGAAAATATACCCAAGTCATCCTGCTGTAATCATCAATAAACAGCATAAAATACTTGCTTCCTCCCATTGATTCAACCTCCATGGGACCGCACAAATCAGTATGCACCAACTCGAGTACCTTGGTTGCACGCATCGACTGATCTTTTGGAAATGGCAGCTTCGATTGCTTACCAAACACACATCCTTCACATAACCCGATTTCACCAATTTCAGGTAACCCATTCACCATTTTCTTTTGATTCAACAATCTCAAACCATTCATGTTTAGATGACCATACCTTAAATGCCATAACTCGCTGGAACTAATCTCCTTGACTGCAAGTGCCTTGTCTTTCACCTTGGCTATCTCCAGAGGGAATAAGTTGTTTTGTGTCTTCTTGATTGTTACCATCGTCTGATCCGTGGCTGCATCTACAATTCTACAATTGTCGCCTTCAAACTTGATGGTACACCCGCTGCCCATCATCTGACCAATGCTGAGAAGGTTTTGGGACAGTTGAGGAATATAGTACACATCATATAGCATCCGTGTATTGTGCTTGCTGGTCTGCACGGCTACTCTTCCTTTTCCTTCAACATGAATCTCTTTATCGTCACCAAGCTTTACTGCCTTCTTGTATGACTCATCTAATTCATCAAATAGATGTTTGAAACCCGTCATATGGTTTGAGCACCCGCTGTCCAAAAACCAGATTTGACTCGCATCTGATTCTTCATAGGTTTTGGCCATGAACAACTGTGCCTGATTGTTCTTCTCTTCAACAAAACTTGCCTGTCCTTCTTCTCTTTTCTTCTTGTAGCAGTCGGCCTGCACATGACCGGGCTTGTGGCAGTAATAGCACTCCACGTCTTGACCTTCTTCTCTCTGTTTCTTGTAACAATCGGCTTGCATATGCCCTTTCTTGTGACAGTAGTAGCATTCTACATCTTTCTTCGGTTGATTAGAATGCGGTTGATTGTAACTCGGCTTGCCTCTGCCTCTGCCGCCTTGACTGCCTCGACCTCTGCTGTAACCTTGGCCTCTATCTCTGCCTTGCTGTTGGCTTCTTGAGGAATTGCCATTGGTGTAGAAAGCTTTGGTGTCGTCCTTTACTTCTGATCGGTTGAGACGAACTTCATGGACCTGCAGTGATCCCATCAACTCATCAAACGTGTAGGTGGACAGATCTTTGGATTCTTCGATCGCCGCGACCACATGATCAAACTTGGTTGTCAGGCTGCGCAACACCTTCATCACAACCGTCTTTTCTGGAAGATCTTCTCCACAACTTCGGATTTGGTTGACTGTGGATGTGACTCTTGTGAGAAACGCTTGAACAGATTCGCCTTGATTCATGTTCAACGTCTCAAACTCCCGTCTCAAGCCCTGCAACTTGATGGCTACCACCTTGGAACTTCCCTGAAATGCGGTTTTCAGAGTTGTCCAGGCCTGGTTCGCTGTTTCTGCTGCTGCAATCTTTGCAAACACCGATTCGTGTACGGCTTGCTGAATGAAGAAGAGCGCCTTTGCATCTCGCTTGGCTGTGTCGATTGGTGTCGGATCAGGATTCGGTATTCCCTTGTCTGCTAGTTCCCACAAGCCATGAGATTTCAGCATAGTTCGTATCTTGATGCTCCAGAATTCGTAACTCTCACCCTTGAACAAAGGTACCATCTGATTTGACATGCTAATGGTGGTGTTGTTGCCTGCGTCGGCCATGGTTGGATCTGCCTTGATCTCTCACCTCTGCTTGGTCGGATCTGCCTTGATCTCTCACCTTCTCACCTTTGGCTTGGTCGGATCTGCTTGATCTCTCACCTTGCTCTGATACCAATTTTGTTGGGAGTTTTTCGGAAAAGAGAGAAAAAAACAGAAAACAGGGCAGCAGCCGAAATTTTCACAACTCCATTTTTTTCATTGATTAATTAACATAAACAGGTCCGAAATTTATAGTGGTGCATATCCATCCTTTCGCACCCCACTAACCCCACTAACTTTGCTATAACTAACCTATAACCAACCCACTACTTGACTACTTTTCTGCACATGTCTAAATAGACAACTTGCTGTCCAAGTTTACAATTAACTCTAATTAACTCTAAACAGAAAAATAAAAACTGCTTTAAATAACCGAAATATAAAAACCGCATCTGATACGGTCCGTATTGGGATACGGTCCGTATTCATTTCGGACTTGGATTATTTTCAACAGAAACGTCATTAGTTCGTTAATTAAGTAAGTAATTAATCAATCAATCGGAATTAACTTCGGAACTCAATTGGAATTACATCTTATTATTACCACATTGGCCCATAGCATAAACTTCATCCTTGGCTCTTTTCTTTCTCTCTTTCAATTCATTGATCAATATAATTGCTAGATCCAAATGTTCAGAGAAAAAAAAGTAGAAAAAAGAAAAAAGAAAACTTATGATGAATTCCAGTATTGAATGGGCCTAATTAGTTGAACTTAGAATACAATCACGTAATAATCAGAGAAGCTCAAACAAATTACATCAAAATATCAGACCCACATAAATCTGTCAAGTATAAAAGGAGCTACAACAATTAATATTTTTGTTTCTTACTGATATCAGTTAATAGAAAGGAAACAATTAATTTTTAAGCAAAAGAAAAATGGGACATCAAGATTAACAGATGATGAATGCATTGCCAGAAGAAGCGATCGAGCAAATGATACTTTTGGAAGAACTGAAAGATCAAAACAAAAAAGCGTAGAGAGAACGAGAGATTAATTTTGCACAAATCTTGACGAAGACATTTTTCATGTAAGAATTCACTGAACGGCTGCCATTGGAATAACAGGACAGTCGATCTGTTTCCCAAAAAAAATGTCTAACGGTCACCAATTCTCATCCTCCTAACAGTTAACTAAAGACGCAACTAAGACGTAACTGAAATCGCATGTATATAAAATTTAAATAAACTTTATACTTTAATTTTCTTTATTGCTGTTTGGAATCCATCTGCAATATTTTTTTAGGTCAAGTGAAGCAAAAGTCATGTATGAAAAGCTCCAAAATCAACCAAACTCTGAGGTTAACACGGCCAGGCACTTCATGAAAACCAAACAATTGTCTCAACCAGAACACATTAAATTCTAACATCAAAGTTATAACCAAATAATTATCTAAACCTGAACATATCAAATACAAACATTAAAAAGTTATAACCAAACAATTGTCTCAACCTGACACATCAAATACCAAAATTGTATAACCAAAAAATTTCAACAAGTAAAGATACCACGTGGCACTCCCATAGATACCATGCATGCACCATTGTATCAACCTACAACCTATAGTGAGATACACCAAACATTAATTAGTCTCCTGATAATTTTCATACTGAGATAATTCGACATTAATATCAATTAATTACAGAAACATAACTTGAAATCAAATCTTATCAAACTGTAATCAGAATAAACTGCTGTTAATTTGACAAAAAACATGCTATTTAGAAAATTAGACATTGTGCTAATAATTATTGCGTCTACTGTCAATTATAATATAAGCACTTACTTAATCCCTGATACCATGTAACCCAGTAGTAATAAATGAATCTCTTGATCAACTAAGTTCAGAAAACAAAAATATTGATATATATATATTATAGACCAATCTGCGCTATGCATGCCAAAGTCAATGGAGCCCAAATATTTAATGTGTAAATCAACAAAGTCACTGGAGCCTTTAGATAGGTAGAAAACAGATGAAAATAGTAAATAAAATTTACCTTTAGGGCGTAATTACTTCAAAAGTAAACTTGTAGGGTTTGATAGCACATTTGAACTGCAAGTGCTATAACAGGAACGAGTATAGTCATTAATCCATCCCTATTAACCAAAATCCAACGTAACAGTTCATCTATGATGATTAAGGTAAGCATGAAAAAAAGTACCGGTGGATGATCGGCCAGTGACTTTATAACCTCTATTTATATATAAAAGATATCAAATTAGTTTCCTCCAAAATCTAACTGAGATAAATTTGTTACTGAAATTTATCTAATTGAGATAAAATTTACTACTAAATTATCTACTAAATTTGGATAACTAGATTCTTATATATTGATGTTGATCAAAGTAAGTTAACATGACTTGTATGTAATTATTCATATAAATATAAATAGTGGAGAATGAATGGCAACCAACATGCATTATTAACTTATGCTCATATTTAGCATGACTAGTATGTGACTATTCATATAAATGATGTGAAGATTTCAAATAGGAGAAGGCAGGACAAAAAATTATGTAGTGGGTCAAAATTTTATAAGTGAAAATATAACTACTATTATTTAAAATTACTAGTATAATTCTTCATCTTAATTTTTCCAAAATCATAATGAAAATTACAAATATAAATATAAATAAATACAAGGTTCTTTAATTCTCATCTCTTCTGATTCGTTAACAAAAATTAATGTATCTCATTATAGTTGAATTGTAATGCCATTTACGAAAATATGTCAGTGTCGATTTGCAAAATTATAAAATCTTAGGAGAAATTGTTAAAGCACTGAAAAATAGCAATTATCGGTTGTCCTTGTTTTGGTAATTTCCCTTAAAATCAGACTAATTAAAAGAATCAAAATGAATTTAGAAATTATCATACCAAATTAATAAAGAGCGGATAATTTTAAAATTTGTGTCCATTTTAAAATTTGTGTCGTAATTGTGTTATCTCAGAAAATCTTAATTCCATGTCAATTAATGTGGTTCAAGATATTGAGGTAAAATATGTTTAATTATAAAATATATTTTGAATTTATTTACTATTTATTAAGATGGGTACAAAATTCAATGGTCTGAATTTGACTAGTTTTGTAAAATACTTTATAAATAGTAAAAAAATTCAAAAAAATGTAAAATTTGACCTCCAAGTACATTGTAATATGGAGAAAATGTTGAACGATCAGATCGACTGTTTGAACTTTAAAAATGAAAATATGCTCATTTTACAAATAGGTCCTTAAGCCCATAGAAGCATCCCTCTTTAAGTATACATACACATCTAAACAATTATATTTCAAATGTTCAAGATGGTGTTTATATTATTGAATGGGCACAAGTTATATCTCATTATTTGCTAAACCATATACCAGATTGGCCCATGGCCCTAAACTCTATACTAGGCCCATAAGAGAGAAAATATGATTATATATACTTTTATAGAATAATTCCCCACAATTGTAATTTTCTTTTATTAGGAATAAGTATATAGACCAAAAAAAAAAAAAAGTACAACAAAACTTTTGACAATAAATTTACATTCTCATAATTCATCCACTTTTGATAATCTCACAATGATGAAATAAATGATTTTGTTTTCAATTGATCACAAAACACAGTTTACCAATTCCCTCATTCCCATTTTTTTTTAAATTAAAGGCTCTAGTACTATTTTTTAAAATAAGTAGAAGTCATGTAGTTTAAAAATTCTGGACCATTCAAACACATTAATCTTCAACCTGTCTAAAAATAATAAAAAAAAATCTTAAAAAAAAAAAAGTAAAACCAGCTCTCCAGCAATTGTTTAAACATAAAAAAAAAAACATAGGAATTGGTCCAAGGTAGACAATTTTTGGACTTAATTAAATTCTAAATTAGACAAAAAAACCACATACATATAATTAAATTTAGACTTAATTTTCAATATGAGAGAATTAATTTTCAAAATTAAGAAATAAACAGTTATCTATTCCTACTTCCATATAGCTTTGCTTTAAAAAAAATATAAATATATAATACGAAGATACCATAACCTCACTGAAAACTCAAAATCCATATATACATAGACCCAATAAGAATAAAAAGTATGATCCTCATCTATCTGAACCGTTGAGTAGATTAATTACTTAGTCAATTTTTGGATAATAATGAATTAATGGGCTTGTCATCAGGGTCCGGATTCCCTAAAGTAACCTAACTTTTGGGTTTTGGATCAGAACCGTCGAACCGAATCCGTTGCTTGAGATTGCCTCAGGATTCGAATATGTCTCTTGGGATGCATGCGCTCCACTTTAGATGAATGATCACGGATTCAAATCGGACAATTCCGATCCAAAACCCAATTTTTGAGTTACTTCACTGGATGTGAATTCTTGTCATCAAGTGTAGTAATTACTTCTCCTCTAGTCAAAGGAATCTTACTACCATCATTGCATGGTGGATCCACCGAATTACACCTAACTATATTAACTTTAATCATACAATTAATTAATTAATTAATATGCATGACATACACACGTTTCCAAAACCCAATCAAGTTCATGGACTGTATCATACTTACCACAAATACTGTTCCCATTTCAATTTCATTGGCCCCAATTCTATCACATCTCTCCTTACACGTCGCCACCTGTCTTTTTCTCATTTGCACCAAATGACATATTCTCTCCTCTCTTTCTTATTCAGGCCAAATGGTTTCCTACTCATGCCAATCATTAGATTTTTTTTTGAAATTCTACATATCTATTGACAACGAAAGAAAAATTATTTTTAGATATATTTTGTATCTTTTTTTTTAATGTGTTGACACTTAACAGATAAATTATTAATATTTGAATTTTAAAATGTTTATACATACATACATAGTGTATAAAGTATTGATCATTTTTTTAGAATATTCATACAAACATTTGAGTTAAATTATGAGTAAGAATACATTTTAAAAAAAAATTTAATTCTAATAATGTAAGTTATAAACACTTTTGTCATCACATATAAAAATTTTCTTGTTAAAGAATGCAACTAACATTCAGATATGCTTTGCCATGTAAGTTAATTATTCGTGAAAAGTTAATAAAATTTATAAGGTGTTGGAATATTAAATATTTTTCTTTCAAGATCTTAGAGATTTGGCAGCATAAAAAATAGTACAAGTATTAATTTGGCACCACATAAAACTCCATGCAAGCTTGTCCAAATGCTCATCCAGCCACACAGCTAGCCGACCACATGCATGATTGTCCTCTTTGATTTTTTGTGCCCACCTCTCTACTGAGAACTAAGGCCATCTAACTCTAGTACCAAATTCAAATTATTATTATTATTAATAATATTAGAATGAGCTGGGCTATGGTGAGTTGTGAAGTAAGATGTCATTTTTACTTCACGCTCATATTTTCACTTTGAAAATTCAAACAACCGATTCGAACCGTTCAACATGTTCTCTATATTGAAATGTGCTTGGAGACCAAATTTTACATTTTTTGGAATTTTTTTACTATTTATTAAGCCACTTTGAAAATCGCTGATCCGGTGGTCCAGAAAATTTTACTGTTTTTTACTGTTCACAGTGGATCAGCGATTTCAAAGTGGCTTAATAATAGTAAAAAAATTCCAAAAAATGTAAAATTTAGTCTCCAAGCACATTTCAATATTTAGAAAAAGTTGAACGATTCGGATCGGTTGTTTGAATTTTCAAAATGAAAATATGGCGTGAAGTAAAACGACGTTTTACTTCACAACTCAGAGAAATTGTTAATTTATTTTCAGATTTAAAAAAATAAAAGAGCTCTAAGCATCCGACAACCAATAAGCCGATACAATAGTTGTTGCAAAGCAGGCATATGCTCCAATAATTTCTCACTCTCCATCTCTCTCATCCTACAGTGACACTGATACAATATGACAGAACATGAACTATCACCATCAGTTAAACCACCTTTCTTCCATTAAAAAAGAAAATTTCAAGAATTACCATACTTTTTGATACTGGTATTGTAAGTAAAGGACTTGAAGTTCTATCTTTAATTATACGATTGAATACAAAATATCATTAAAATCCATCAGATCATTAAAAAAATAAAATCCACTATATCATTAAAATCCATCGGATCACGTTATTCTATATCATTTAGCTTTGAAGTTACTTCTAAGTATCATCCAAAATAGATTTGAAAAAATGCCTTGTCATGCTCCAGTCTACTATTGTCAGAATGCACCGAGTAAGACAACTATTTACCTCCTCTTGTGCCACCTCCAACCCCGACACCTTCTCCTTTCGGCAATTGTACCTCTTCAAAGCGTCTTCAAGCCTACTTTTGGCTTCGGCTTTTGCAATGACAGCCACATCTAAGTCTTTTCTATTGTCTCATTGCTTAATTTAATCAAGGCTTGCAACTGTCCTTCCACTAAGTTGTTCTTCTTAATTAAGTTTGAAATTTTGACAATTTGAATCTGATTCCAGTCGAACCAATCAATTCTTCAAAAACAAAAGGAAACAAAAGGAAACAAAAAAGTAAAATCAGGAGGGAGGAGAAAACGGAGAGAGAACCAGTGATGGAGGCGGATTTAGAGCCGGGCTTGGTGTGGTTGGGGATGGAGACCGTCGACGGAGGCACCAGGCAGAGACATCCTGGCAATCCGGAGTCTGAGGCGGCGGGGGGCAACAGCGGAGTTGACTGCGCCTTTCCCGAAAACAACAACCCAATTCGTGAAGGGGGGGAGGTCGACTGGAGAGAGGGCCGAGCGCAGAAACGACGGAGCCGTATCGCATCGTCGTCTAGAGAGAGACCGAGCGGAGATGAGGCGATTTGGCCGAAGGAGAAAAAAAACGAGAGGGAGGAGGTTTGAAGGAAAAGAAAGAGGGAGATGCGGGGGATCGTGAAAGTGAGACCGATAACGACAGTTTAAGTCGTTAATGATTTTAGGTTGAACTTGGGAGATTGATCGGGGGATAGATTGGGGGATGAAGGCTGGGGGATATTATATTACCCCACTACTACAGAAATGGTCATTGTACACGGCACATTGTATACGGATTTGACAATTTATACAAAAACCGTGTGCTATTGTAATTTTTTGGAAGCCCGAAATATCTGTGGGATCTATTACACGGATATTTATTAAAGAATCAGTGAAGAAAGCCTTGAGAGAGCTACACGGACGTTTATCAGAAATTGTAAACGGATTATTGTTTAACTAACAGTGTAGATAGCCATGTGAGAGCTACACGGATATTTATGAAGAGAACCGTGTAGAAATATGTAAAATGCACACGGATTTTTGTTTAAATAACAGTGTAGAAACCTTTGACAGAGCTACACGGCTGTTCACATAATAATCCGTGGAGAAAGGTTATTGTAGGGTTTTGATTATCGATACACGGTTTTGCCAATTTTATACACTTCACATTGTACACGGTTTTGTTAAGTATAAATCCGTGTAGAAAGTGTAGGGTTTTGGTATAAAAGGCCTTCTCCTTCCCGCGCCGTATAAAAGGCCTTCTCCTTCCAGCGCCGTTTTGATCAAGTAATTCAACAAACGGAAAGGTTAGAGTTTTTTCAATTCATAGGTAAATTGTAGGTTCTCCTGTATAACCTTAGGAAGAGAGAAAGACCGGTCACTTTACATATCGCTTTTGATCAACTTTGATAATCATTTCACGGTTAATAATTAGAATTTTGATTTAGGTTTATCAATTATGTCAGATCGCTTATCTATCAAGATAAGTCGCTATCTTTGGAGCTCATCTATCAAGACGAGCGATGTGATATAATTGATAACCTACATCTGGACTTCACTTCGGGCATGAATATCTCCTTCATCTCTGGCATGTATTTTCCGTTTCTTCCTCTAATTTTCTGTTACTTATTGTTGCTTACTTACTCATCATTTTTTTTTATTTACAGATTGTGATGAACTTTCCGATGGACAGCATGTGATGAATTTCATTTTCTTTTTATTTTCACTATATTTTATTTGACACTTGACAAGAACATGTTTTTTCTTGGTTAGGTTCCAAAGAAATGGGTAAAACTAACTTTCAATAATAAAACATGTTCTTTAAATTAAATCATGTTTTGATCACTTGTTTTTGGCGGTGTATAAATGGCATGTGGCAGTGCATTGTTGTTTAATTTCTTACACAAACCCCCTTTGAATAAGATATGGTTTGCGAAAGAATTTAAACAACAACGTAAGAACACTGCCACATGTCCATTTATGCATCGCCAAAAACAAGGGACAAACATAATTTAATTTTCAGAAAATGTTTTGTTAGGTGAAAGTTAGTCTGACTCATTTCTTTGGAACCTAACCAAGATAAAGCATGCTCTTGTAAGGTGTAAATAAAATGTGAATTTATGCATATTAGTAATGTTTTATTAGTGAATTTAGTAATGTTCTTGTAATATTGTATTAGTGAATTTAGTAATTTTTGTGCTGTAATAGTAAATAAGGAGTTGAATTTATGAATTTTGTATTGCTAAATATGAATTTATGAATTTTGTAATGCTAAGTATAATTTTTGTGCTGTAATTGGAAAACTGGATGACAAAATTATCTGAAAAACTGGAGGGTAATCTCAATACTGAATTTTGTAGCAAAACTGGCTAGCAAAACTGGAGGCTAGCCCAGAAAAAAAAAATATCTAAAAAAATATATAGGGCAATCATACACGGATATTTACCTAAAAACCGTGTACAAACGGTAATTGTAGAAATATGCGAAATTCACACGGATGTTTGTTTAAACAGCAGTGTAGAAATCTTTGACAGAGCTACACGGCTGTTTACATAATAATCCGTGGAGAAAGTTATTCTAGAGTTTTGATTATCGATACACGGTTTTGCCAATTTTATACACTGCATATTGTACACGGTTTTGTTAAGTATAAATCCGTGTAGAAAAAAGTGTAGGGTTTTGGTATTAAAGGCCTTCTCCTTCCAGCGCCGTTTTGATCAATTAATAATCTCTCTCTCTGTATACGAATTGGTCTGATTTCTGCGCACAAGGAGGCCGGATCTGAGATCTTGGAAGTTAATTTGTATTTCTCCTCTCTATCTTGCTAAGGTTAGTCGTGTATATATTTATCTTTTCTTACTCTAATTTTCTGTTACTTGTTATTGCTTATTTAGGTCAATTAGTAATTAATGCATGCATGCTTGATTTGTTGAGATAATGTAAATAATTAGTATATTAAATAGAGTGATGCATGTATAATTGTGCTTTTTTCTAATAATAGAGTAATGCATGTATAATCAACTAATGCATGTATAATAGAGTAATGCATGTATAATTGTTAGTTTAGTGATGATTAGCTTGATAATTGTGCTTGTTTAGTAATGCATGTACAATAGAGTGATGCATGTATAATTGTGCTTGTTTCTAATAATAGAGTAATGCATGTATAATCAACTAATGCATGTATAATACAGTGATGCATGTATAATAGTTATTTTAGTAATTATTTTACTAATGCATGTATAATTGTGCTTGTTTCTAATAATTGTTGTTTTTTGTAGAACCATGTCACATTCGGGTGAGCAACGATGGCTCTTCGCTTTTGGTGCCAGTAGCCAGGGTTTACAGAGGGTAATATGAAGATATACATGTTTAATAAAGAAAGAGTTGAGTAAAAAGTTGGATGAAGGACCTTGGAAAAAAAGGGAAGAGGTGGGATGAAGGACCTTCAGAGCCGGATGAAGAGCCGAATGAAGAGTCGGGACACAAACTGACAAGATTGTGTCCGACTCTTCATTCGGCTTCATCCGGCTCAGAAGGTCCTTCATCCACCTCTTCCCTTTTTTTCCCAAGGTCCTTCATCCAACTTTTTACTCAACTCTTTCTTTATTTAAAACATGTATATCTTCATATTACCCTCTGTAAACCCTGGCTACTGGCACCAAATGTAAACCTTAAGTTTATATATGAAAATCACTATGGGATCGAGGCTCAGGAAGAAGGATATGTCTACCCAGTATGGATTTGTGTAATATATGCTCAAATATGGATTTGTATAATGTTTCAATTTAAATTTTGTAATACTCAATATGGATTTGTATAATTTAGTGTACATGAATTTTTAAGTTTACCCTTATTAATTGACCGGTTTGTATGCCATCCACCGATTTTGTGTTTCAAATATAAAGCATGTTCTTGTAATTAAATAAAATATAGAGAATTTAGTAATTTTTGTGCTGTAATTGTAAATAAGGAGATGAATCTATGAATTTTGTAATTGCTGAACATGAATTTGTAATGCTAAATATGAATTTTGTAATGCTAAGTATAATTTTGTGCTGTAATTGGAAAACTGGATGTCAAATTATCTGAAAAACTGGGGGTAAACTCAATATTGAATTTTGTAGCAAACTGGCTAGCAAAACTGGAGGCTAGCCCAGAAAAAATTGTTAATTAAAAAATATATAGGATAACATACACGGATATTAAACTTAAAACCGTGTCCAAATAGTAATTGTCACGGATATTAGTTGAATATCCGTGTGCGAAATAGCTACAAGGAATTTTTTTTTTTTAAATCCGTGTAGAAAAGACTAGCCCATAAATAAAAAAAACCCAAAAAATATATAGGACACGAAAACTTTAATTCTATTCATCAATGAACTATAAATTTCCATAATAATTTTTAGCATCCCTAAACAATGGGATTTGCTGCCCGAATTTGCAAAATTAAAAGATAACCTAAACGAAATTAGCTACCATTATACACGGTTCTTAAGTACAAATAGCCGTGTATGATTTGTTAGAGAGCTACACGGATTTCTTAACGAAAGATCCGTGTAAAAAGTAAATGTATACGGTTGTTTCTTGAAAATCCGTGTAGAACGCATTCTCCTATCTTACATAACCCGGATTTTTATAAATTTTCATAGAAGCGGTACACGGATTTCTTAACGTAAGATCCGTGTAGAAAAGTCTTTGTAGGGTTTTGGTATAAAAGGCCTTCTCCTTCCAGCGCCGTTTTTTTTTATCAAGTAATTAATACTGTCTCTCTCTCTGTATTGAATGCGCTGATCCGATTTCTGCAAAGGCCAGCAGCTGGTATTTTAATAAGATCTTTGAAGTTTGTATTTTCCCTCTCTATCTTTCT
>JAJGRW010002624.1:0-33374 GCA_025461045.1 Carex parvula | reverse complement strand
GTCCTTCTTCCGATTCCAACTGCTCGACCTCATTTGTCGGTTCGAGATAAGGCTTGGATTCGGCCTTATATGCTGGGTCTAGTGCGATTGGCATGTTGGCCGGCATGACCTCTTTACTCGACATCGCTTGTTGTTCGAGTTGACGAGATCTCGCACCTGACTTCTTATCTACTTGATGGACTGAGCCACCTGACCTTGGATGGTTGTCAGGTAACATTCTCGAGCCACCTTTGCTGTCCACATTCCTCCCAAACTCCGGACCAGTATAAAACTTGATTTTCAAATGAGGGGATGAAACTATGGTGCCATATCTTGTTGTTCAGGGTACCTCGTCCCAGATAGTATTGTACGTAGAGGGAGCACTAACAACGAGGAAGTCTACCATGACCTCGACGACACGAGGTGGAGTTCCAAACACCACCTTCACTGCACGACCCCCTCGGTTGTAGAGTATCCCCTGTGAAACCGATGGGAGTTTGGTCATTCTTTGGAGCTGTCGTTCTTGAGCCCCATCCTCTTGAAAGCTGACAGATAAAAGATATCAGCCGAGCTCCAACCAGAACTCTTTTCATCCTGTGTATGTCACTTTGAGATTCAATACCACGGGATCGTCATAGGGCCCAACAATCTCGCCTTGGTCTTTTTCAGAAAATGATATCATCTTGACCGAGGTCTCTTCTTCTCAGAAACTTGCTCCACATTTAAAATAGTGGGGTATGGTTTGAGTTGTCATGTGCGTATCTCGTGGGAGACATCTCGGTGATCCCCGCTTATCACATTAATTACAGGATGACTTGTCAATCCTGTTGTCGGGATCCCGCCCTGTCTTTTCCTGGGTCGCGTTGGACGCCTGTCCCCGTTGTAACCCTTTTTGTAGGGAATTTTCTTCTTATAATCCTTCCCACGTCTGTTATACTTCCGCACGTACTTCTTGTAAAAATCGAGGTTAATGTATTCAGTTAGCTTGCTCTCGTGCCAATCTCTCGAGTATGTTTTTCAACTGAAGGCAGTCCTCGGTAGAGTGTACTTCGAAGCAATGGAAAAGACACTTCTTCGTCACATCTTGTACCTCGAAAATGTCATTGTGCAGAGGTTGTGGTAGTTGAATATATTTCACAATGTGATACATCTCATTCCTTTTTTAATGAAGGGCGCCATAGCTAACAAAGTGCGGTTTGTACCCCTCACTATCATGGTCTTGCCATCCTCCCCTTTCTGTGATTGTTTTTCGAGACTCGTCATTCCCTCGAGGTCGGTCTTCTTAGGTTTGCCAATTGTTATTCAGCTGTCGGGGGGATCGAGACCTCGACTCGTAAGACTGCCATTGTCCCTTGCACAGAGTAACCATCAGCAAAGGCCACAAATTCCCTCAAACTGTTCATCTTCTTCATATGCGTCTCGTATCTCAAGGTACCTGGACCTTCCTTCCGGAGTCCCTTCTTTATAGCTGCAAGGCAATTGCCTGGGGAGGTTGATTACGGTGTACCTCTCCAGGAACACCTTAGCAAGGTCCTCGAACTTATTGATCGAACTTCGAGGCAACCCCATGTACCAGTCCCACGCCTCTCTTGTCAGACAAGTGGTAAAGACCCGACACATTATAACATCGGTTGCTCCCAATGACGGATTCGTTCTAGGAAACCATACACAAAGTTCTACGGATCCTGAGTATCCCCATACCCGAAAATTTAGGAGGGCAGTAGGGTACTTGAAGTCGACCATTGAGACTTCATAGATGTCGAAAGAAAGCGGTCCATCCTCAATGCCCATTGGTCGAGAATAAGTATTCGCCTTCTTAGATTCTAATTCAGCTATCTTTGCTGTCAATCTGGCCAGAATCAATTCTTCCACCTGAGCCATGTTGATACCCTACTGGACTTCGGGAAACCCTTCGATCGCTCTCGTTCTTCTTGGCGGGTTCTCTCAGCGCCCCTATGCTGGGTTTTTCTCGCTCTCGGCTAGAACGAGACCTTCCACGGGAAGCCCTTTCCCGCTCCTTTGTATAAAGCCCTGCTCCTTTTGAGGGGAGGGATCACGTCTCCTCCTGCTAACTCGTTCCTGCTCCCTCTCGGGAGCTTGTTCCAGCTTTCTTCTGACCCTCCTCCGGTCCCCTTCTTGCAGAATGTTCTTCGCGAACGGGTTACCCTGAGCTATGCTTTTGGCTCCATTGTATTAGAATCTTCTCCGCTGTTTATAGTGCGAATGGCAACGAACTCGAGGTCCAGATTTCTCCCTGGTATGTATCATGCCGTTCCCTGGAAAAGGTTTTCAGGAGTTGCCCCTCCGAAGCCGGTTGCTCGGGGACTGGTCTCTCAGGCATTGGTCCTTCAAGAGGAGCATTATGAGGAGGGTTGAGTTACCAGTTGCGGCAAAAGTTGGGAAAGGGTAAGTAATCATTGCGGCACATGAAGTTCTTGGATCCCCTCCTTGAGCAAGGTATCCTGGAGGAGTGTAATACGCATATTGCAGGTACTGGTAGTCATATGGTGAGTAAAGGTAAGCATAAAGATATGGATACACTTGCGTGGTCGGGTACGGCATAACAGGTGGTTGATATGACTAACGGGTGAGTCTGCTCAGCGACGAGAGGCGAGCTGCCGCATTCTGAGTAGGACCACGGGGTTGGATTGTGAACTAGGGTATGTCGCTCCGAGATGGGTAGGATTCTCCGTAGGAGTTTTCCCTGTGGGCATCCCCAAATGCTCACACTTGTGGCATGCTTAGAGGAGGTCGAACGTTTATTCTCCTGTTGGGGGTTATTATGATCCTCGAGGTGTAATGGGAGTGCTAGCACTGACTCCTGTCTCTGTTCTTCTTGCTGAAGTGAAGCCATCTAGTTGTCTCAGGGAAGTAAGGAGTGGCCCACGGTGGTTGATACGCCCTATCTCGGGGAGATTATGTTGTATGTGAGAAAAGTAACTGGGTTGGGCTCGTCCTGTCTCGGTGGCAGGCCGAGATTGGTGAAGTCGTTTCCAAAGTGGGAATGGTTGTTGGTATGAGATATTCGGACTCTAGCTTGTATGATATCTCGCTTTAGGTAGGCAAAATTCGACCCCTGTTCAGTGGGGCGTCTTGTCTTAAATAGGTTGTCCCCTAACCACCATTCCTCTCAGAGCGGTTAGGGGAGATCGCATTAGAGCGGTTACGCCAGCATAGAGACCCTTATTCTCGCATAAGGGCGGTCCGTCCGCATAGTTTGGCAGTCACTAAACCGCACCCGTCCTGTACGGACGCGGGTGCGGTGACTGTAAGTCGGGTCCGGACTGGACTCGTGTTGGACGAGGCCTTATAGTGCCTTACTGGGCTTAGTTGCTAACAGATCTCGGGCTCTTCGTATCGATCTCGGGTTGTCCCTTGAAGGGGGTCCAAATCCCGGTTATTCATGGCCCTGAGGGATCCGTGAGGGCCTTGAAACATGACCCTATCGTCTAATTTTCTGATACACGAATCAATTAATTCAAGCGAGGCTTTCAATAAGCCTTTAAACCGTTTAGTTAAAGCAAAAATAATGACTCTAACAATGAAAAGCAACTTATTACCAATGACAGTAGGATACTGGCAACCCAAATGGAGGGTTTGGTTACAACAGGAGTTTGGATTAGACTTTGATGTAGACTGGAAAAATCCTTGAAAGTCTAGGATTTAAATAAATTGGATTTAATTAAGGGAAGCTTTTTTGAGATGGACATGGAAGAATATGTAACACATGAATCATACATTATTCTGATGAATAATATCATGTGAGCTGTGAACCTAGCTTGTTTTGATCTCTACTCAACTGGTTGACTTGGCAAAATACACTATTAGAAAAATAATAAGACTTCCTCAACATCCAAGTATGAATTTACAACAGATGCATTAAATTTAGTAATAATATCCACTTAATTATTTAAATCAGGTGTCTAATAGGTTTCTTCCCTGACCAAATAGCTTATATATTTTTTCTTCTTTCCTTTTTGTACAGGAACCGCTCTCTGCCATTCTGTCTGCTCTGACACTCTTAATGCAATTCAATGGTGGCTATCGTTTTTTCTTCTGGTTCATTACAAGTTGCCTCTGAGGCCTGAGACACGTAAACATACTACGAATTTACTGGCCTGTGGCTATTTACGGGATCTTCTCCATGAATGCTTGGTTTTGGAGCTCCATTTACCATAGCAGGTTAATTATTATTCTGCACAAAAACCCATTCTTTCGCTGAAAACAAAAGTGATATAATAGAAATCTAATTTACAGATAAATTGACTGTAAGCCATACAAGTTAGGTTGTCATTCAGGCGTCTTTTTTTTTTTTTGGTAATTGAAAAGATAACTGTGCAGACTAGCCAAGAAAACTAGTTTTTACGAAAGACGGTAAGATTGTTGACACTTGAGATGTTTCACAGTTTATGTGAGTTAAAATTTTCTCATTTTTCCCCTTTCTAATAAGACAATGGGGAACTCGACTGATTGCTTCTCTTGTATAATAAGATGGCTTAAAGCAAAGAGATATGGTCCACACAATGAATTTGTACATATATGGTGTAGTTAAGAGTGTTTATTGGCCTCTTATTATCATTATCATCATATTTAAGCCTTCAATTTTTACATATTTGAAGGCTGTTTCTGACATGATTGGTTTTGTTGTTGAAGGTATGCTGATTGGACAGAGAAGTCATACTATTCATCTGCGGTGGCTTACTAGGTTTTTCACTAATGTGACCATAATACGAGCTTTTAATGTGAGAGTTGAAGCTTCGAGAGTTATGGTTGCTGCTCCTTTATTGGCCTTTTTGACCACTCACATACTTTATCTCAATTTTTACCGACTTGATTACAGTGAGCATCTCTCTCTCTCTCTCTTTCTAAAGCACAAGTATCTTGATGTCTTAGATGAATAATAAATCTAAATTTTCACTATATTATAACTTTTATTCCATAGGCTTGAATATGAAGGTTTGCATTGCAATGGGCACAGCCCAATTGCTAATTTGGGCCATTTGGGGTCCATGACCCGGCATCCGTCAAGTGCAAAACTTTGGATGATCACAATTGGAGGCATCATTGCTATTATATTGGAATATATGACTTTCCACCATACATGGGATATGCTGATGCACATGCTTCTGTCTACTGTTAGCAATACCTCTCTTATCTCTGGTGGAGCTTTGTCAAGGAAGATGCTGAGTTACGCACCTCAGCTCTCATGAATGAAAACTAATAGGGGCGTTTCAGTAAATCAGCTTTCTTTTTGCAAAGGCTCATTTGTCAGATATGTGAAATCTTTCACACCTGTTGATAGTTTTCCTTTGATTTTTGACTGTATTTACCCTTTCCCAGTTGGATGTTAAAGTGGTTGCAGCTTATTTTGGTGGTACCTTTTTTTGTTGTGTTATTGTTGGTTTTTGACCCATAGATAGCTAATGGGTTTTTAATGTATTCACATCACATGTGCCTTTATTGTTAAACTTGGTACTGGAAACTGGTTAGCGCTTCACTCCCAAGTCAGTTTATTAAGCATTTTTTTTTTGTGATAGTAGTAGCTTGCAGTGTTGTTCTATCTCTTTTATGCTCAATCCTTTCCTTTCTTTTCTTTTTTGGTTGAAAGGTTTCAAATCTAATTTATTCGACCTAATTTGTGAATCCTTATTAAATAAAATCATAATAGAGGAGACATTTTACATTTACCAAATAATTTCAAACAAATTTACTGAAATTTTTCCGAACAGTAAATCAACAGAGGAGATATTTTACATTTACCAAATAATTTCAAACAAATTTACTGAAACATGAAATAATTTTTGGAAAGTCATAAAAACACGTAAAGCTACTTTATTTACCAGTATACAGTGATACTAAACATAGTAGAACAGATAGATTTAGCAATTCTCTATGACGACATATAACCTCAATTCGCGACTTTATTAGTAGCCACTAAAATCTTATTTACCAACGATAGTTGACAGCAAAATTTACTGAGAAAAAATAGATCAACCCAACAAAGTGATAGAGCGATGCCAGTGAATATTTCGCACAAGAAGTACTTGCTAAACAACAGATGTCTCATTAACTAAAAAGCAACTGAATAAAATAGAGAAAAAACTAAGATTACAAAACCATCATCTTCATGAAAACAGAAATAACAATGTGAAGAATCACATAAAAAAATAGCAACTCAGAAACTATACAAGAGGGGGTATTATAGAAAAGTCAAGGTACCAGCTCAATGTCCTTAAAATACTCGTGCTCCAGAGCTTGTCGAGCTAGTGATTCTCTTACTTGGTTCCAGACGAAGCATTTTCTGTTAATTTATAAGCAACAATTACAAATCAGGGATACATCAGTCACAAGGATATTGTCTAACTCCCCTAATATTGTTATAAATACAGATTAGAAGAGAAATTGAAAGGCTGAACTTACAGAGAGAAGATCAAGTCCGGTTGGTTCAAGATTCGGAACAACTGTTGCCAGATCCTACAAAAGCATTCCCAAACATATCAACTTGTAATGACAAAACCTTATTTTCATTGTGATTCTTACAAAGTATGGGAAACTCCTTGTGCAATTATAACCGACCCAAAGAACAACATTTGAACCACAGGTGAACCCAGACCACTCATAGGTAAACTGAGTTCGTCATATATCAACATAGCAGGCGAGTTTGTTTTGCAATCTTAAATAATGTTTGATGCTAATTGAGGGACAACAACTTTGTGGCTACAATTTTGTAACACATAGTCTGGTTTCACATTCAAGGGGCTGTATGCAAATTAAAATAAAAGGTAGAATGGTTTAAATGCTGGTAAATTAAGGTGTTTATCTTTTTTAGTACCTTAGAAGGCCACTTGGGAAATGCAGACTTGAAATCAGGCAGTGCAGTAACTCCAGGCCATGTCTCTTCATTTGGAGTGCCCATTACCCTTAAAAACATGGTACAGTCAGTCATTATGATACTTCTTATTACCTCAACCATATATATTTGAGTAGGTAGTGAGAGAGAATAATGAAGAAATAGTATAGATTGAGACCTGAAAATCTTAAATAACTCATCAATCTCAGAATCACCAGGAAAAAGGGGGGCGCTGGTTTACCATCTCCGCAAAGATGCACCCACCGACCACACATCAACAGGGGTTGAGTACTGACGCGCCCCGAGCAGAATTTCTGGTGCTCTGTACCACAGCGTCACCACCTGACATTCAATCCATTATTTTATTTAAACTCTCTTTCTTCACCTTTCAGCCAGTGGTCACACATCAGAGAGAGAATTATGATACGGGGGCCAGTATGATCTTTCTAAGAGTATATTCTTCTTCAAATTAAGAGCTACAATCAAAATACTTTCAAGTTCACATGAAACGAGCAATCATAGCCCCCATAAACACTAAAATTAATGTTATTTTACATATAATTCATTTTCATGATGAACTATGTTAAATAAATATTTTAAGAATATGCAAAATTGTTGGATTAAAAAATAGAGATAGATACCTCATGGGTAAAGGTACGAACAGGAAGGCCAAAGGCACGGGCCAGGCCAAAGTCGGCCAGCTTGAGAGAATTAGTGCGGCGATCAATCAGTAAATTCTGAGGTTTCAAGTCCCGATGAAGCACTCTATGAGAGTGGCAGTATGCCACTCCCCTCAAATCTGATATAGGTATGTCTGACACCAAAAACAACACCATTTAAATGACATCGACACACTAGTGTCTTTACTAAGTCTTCTTTCTGAAGCTCTACATTTTATGTTATCTTTATGCTGTTTACATTTTGTTATTTACACACTAGTGGAAGAAATTAATCAGTCAAATCCATAACTAAAGCAACAAGTTTATCCTCCCCAAAAATATGCTTTCCTGGAAGAACTGAACAGTTTGCTGCTGAGTTTGCAACAGAGAATTCACAGAGACATATAGATAGAACAAATAATTAGAGAAAATGGATGATGCAAAGAGTCTTGACCTTAATCAGGCGAGGGTTCTTAGCTAGTTCAGGACATGAATCCATGTACTTCTTAAGGTCCAGGTCGAGATACTCAAAAACCAGATAAATGCGCTTCTCACTGTGAACCACATCTTGCAACCTATGCATGACAATATAACCGTACATTTTAGTTAACCATAGACTACTTTAACAAAACAATCGACAGTAGAGTTGTTAATTGCCTATACAATAAAATACTTGCTTTTCTGAGCTAAGAAGTTTGTTCTAGTTATTGCCTATTGTCTGCTATAATTACTCAAAGGAATTATACAAAATAGACATATTGCATCTCAACCCTATCACAGACATACATTATGTAAAGAGGGGAAATTTTTTTACAATTGACAAACAGAATGCATTAAGTCAACATCTAACAATAGCAAGTGATGCCACAGTAAGTTATTAATCAATCAACAGTTAGCAACATTATATATCCAGTAGTAATTGTCTAAATCTGGAGATGAGAAAGAGAAAAGCAAATCAAAAACCTGACTATATTGCCATGTTGCATTTCCTTAAGAAGAGAGATTTCTCTGATGGCTGTGCTAGGAACACCTTCATCCTCCTGCTCCAATCGGATCTTCTTCAAAGCGATCGTCTCGTTAGTGAGCTTATCACGCGCTTTGTAGACCACGCCATATGTCCCCTCTCCGATCTTCTCTACTTTCTCGTACTAAATCAATCATAAAGGAAACCTATTTAGCGAGATAGAAGATAAAAGAGTAATAAATGGATCGCATAGACACAAACCTGGTCCATTCAACGCCGATGATAGAGATTTCCCTACATCGACAACAGAGAAAGAGAAACAAACATTAGTATTCATTCGAATACATTACGAAATATACTCGATTTGTAGAAATAAACGATTAAAGGTAAGAAAGGTCTAATCGGATCAGAATGGGAAGAGATGGAGTGGAGATCTTATTATTGGAAGAGAAGAGAGATTGATTTGATTAGAGAAGAGAGGCTTACTACGTCTTTGAGAGTTTGTTTTGTATTTCTCTCCTCAAAGAAGGGAGAAGAACGGAGAAGAACGGAGAAGAGAAGAGAAGAGAGCGTTCGCTAAGCACGGCTGCCGGAACCACCGCCTCCCCTCTTTCTCTCTCCAAATTCTCTTTCCAGTCTTGTCGCTTTCGACTGGGGCTCGCTCTCTGGTCTCTGCTCCACTTCAATTATAAATAGCAACGCCTTCTCTTATACATACAATGTATTCAATCTTCTCATCTACTCTGTATATTTCTTCTACGTATTCATTACTTAATACTCAATTTTATTGTATAAATGCAATTAAACCGATTAAATAATTCTTATTATTCTCTAATAAAACCTCACCGTTAAATAACTATGATAGTGTATTTCAAACATATTATTTGGTTAAAATTAGTTGATTTATAAATGGAGAAGTGGCTTGTGTTTGACAAATTATACATTGACTAAGAGTAAATATGTTATAATTTCATATTGTTCATAATATTGTATTATAATTTTTCATTTTTGCTATTGTACAATATCATGAACAATGGGATTGAATAAAAAAAATAAAAATAAAAAAAAAGGTAATTGGGATAGTGTAGTAGTGTTTAATGTGCTTGACCAATGAGCATTGAAAATGAAGAGGATTCTGACACATGCAGAGAAGTAGGTGTACGATTTGGGTACGCGGAGAGATAGAAGGGATGGGAAGCGCAGGGTTTCGAATCGAATCGCGGTGGTTATGAATGAGTTATGTGGTGGGAAAAAAGCTTAAAAAGCGAAGGAATGGCTGCGATCGGATTGGTCATTGGTCGGGTCTGGTTCCTAGGAATTCGTATCCTATGCAATAACTCAAAAAAAAAATATTTAGAGTTAAATGTATTTGGACCGTCCGATTCACTTTAAAATTCATATAGATTAGATCTACACTAATATTAAAGATCTCCAGAATTATAAGCTGTGGCCGGATTGATTCCGTTTAAAATCAGACGGGTGAGATATATTAACTCAAAAGATGCTTTTTGTTAATTAATACAGACGATGTTGACTCGGTTCCTAGTCCCTCCCAAGTCCCAACCCAACTGTGTTTGAGTTTGACTGGATAACGGAGGTTTGGACCGGGTAGAGACTTAAACGGGCTCGCCTCTAATTCGACCAAACGAGTTGATTTAATAGAGTAGATTATTTACACCTCCCGCCAATATCCCGAATCGTGTATAACTTCACTCTAGGTTTAGAGTTGGTGATGCAGCGATATGCTACAGGATGTTGGGAACCATATCCGCCACAGAGGATATTAATTCTAGTAAATTGGAATGGGACAAATGTAGTTCAGGATCTTAAGTGGCGCTTACTAGGCAGCCTTTTGTATTGAACCGAACGTGACTGTTCGAGCTTGGACTTGGAGAGCCGGGGGCCCGGGAGGCAGATTTGTAGTATGCTGCTTGTTTGAACATATATATTAATTGAATGTTCACATAAAATCTGAAAACTACTGAATGTACAACAAGCCCCTCCGGTACAAGTACAAATGTACAATCTTGTGTTTTAAAAATCCGGCAGGCATGCTCGTATAATCAAATTAATGTACACAAATCTAAGCTTGACTATATATATATATACACACATGAGGAGGAAACAAGTTATACAACAAAGTTACAACAATCATTTTCTACATTTTGAAATTCCAAATCGTCGATCCAAACCGTTCAACATGATCTTCACAACAAAATGTGCTTCCAGATCAAATTTTATATTTTTTTTAATTTTTTTACTATTTATTAAGATGGTACAAAATTCAATGGTCTGAATTTGACTAGTTTTTGTAAAATACTTAATAAATAGTAAAAAATTTAAAAATATGTAAAATTTGATCTGGAAGCACATTTTATTGTGGAGATCATGTTGAATGGTTTGCATCGACGATTTGGAATTTCAAAATGTAGAAAATGATTGTTGTAACTTTATTGTAACTCAAATTTGTTATAACTTGATCCCTCCTCTATATATATATATAGCAAAGCTAAGGTGTGATGTGCTCATCAAGAGGGTTTGGTGAGCACAACTCCAAAAGTATATCGGATCGGCTTCAAACGGTGAATCCAAACTATTGAAATCCATGCACTTTATGAGTGATGCATGTACATGCAAAATTTTAAAAATTTCGAATCTATTTGCTAGAAGGTCAAGCGGTCAAAGAAATGATGAAAAATGAATATATAAAACAACTTATAAAATCACTTATAAAATGTTCATTTCTTTGACCGCTTGACCTTGTAGCAAATAAATTCGAAACTTTCAAAATTTTGCATGTACATGCATCACTCATGAAGTACATGAATTTCAACAGTTTAGATTCGTCGTTTGAAGCCGATCCAATATACTTTTTGGAGTTGTGCTCACCAATCCCTCTTGATGAGCACATCACACCCTAGCTTTGCTCATATATATATATATATATATATATATATATATATATATAGAGGAGGGATCCACTTACAACAAAGTTACAACATTCATTTTTTTCATTTTTAAAGTCCAATCGTCGATCCAACCGTTCAACATGATCATCTAAATAAAATGTACTTGCAGATCAAATTTTATATTTTTTGAATTTTTTACTATTTATGAAGTATTTTACAAAATCGCAGATCACTGTGAACAGTGAAAACAGTAAATTTTCTGGACCACCGGATCAGCGATTTTTCAAAGGGCTTAATAAATAGTAAAAAAATTCCAAAAAATGTAAAATTTGGTCTCCAAGCACATTTTCAATATGGAGAACATGTTGAACGGTTCGGATCGGTCGTGTGGACTTTCAAAATAAAAATATAGCGGCGTGGAGCACCAAAGTGTTTACTCCATGGAGTAGCATAGCTCAATTATATATATATATATATATATATATATATATATATATATATATATATATCTTTTGTAATGGGCGTGGTCAGGGGCGGAGCCAGACCTTCAAATTATGGAGGTCAAACGTGAACGGGAGTCAAGCATATAAAAATTTTATACTGCGAATGGAATCAGTTTTGATAGTTCTATAGTATTTTATACTAATTTATATAGAAACTTATTAATAAATACAATTTTTTCGAAAATAAATAGAGGTCAATTGACCCCTTTAAACCAAGTGCCTCCCCTTTGGATTGGACGTGACACTTAATTAACTAGATAGGCGACAGAATGTTAGTTTAAGATTCATTCATCGAGCTTGTAAACTTGTCATTAACGAGAACCGTTGAAAGGAAATTATAATACATGCATGTTAATTTGTAAGAAAAGGATTGACCCTAATTAATTAGTCATTCTCAAAAGAAAAACATGTATATATAGAGATTGGCTAAGATCAAAATGGTAGTTTTTAAGCAGTGGTCATACCAATTCGGTTTTGTAATTTTCAAAGTTCAAACAGTCGATCCAAACCGTTCAACATTCAATCTATATTAAAATGTGTTTGGAGACTAAATTTTATATTTTTTGGAATTTTTTTATTATTTATTAAAATGGTTTAAAATCGTTGTTTTCAATGATCCACAAGGTTTTTACTTTTTATTATAATCAGCGATTTTCAAGCCATCTTAATAATAGTAAAAATTTCAATAAATATAAAATTTGGTCTCTAAATACATTTTAATATAAAGATCAACCTCCACATGCACACACATATAGAGAGAGAGAGATTGGCTAAGAGTGAGTCTATGGTACTATGCATATCACGATTTAGTCCGTATTACGGATCAATATTTTCGTTTTCAAAATCATAACGGTAAATCTGAACCGTTCAAAATAATTTTCATATGAATATATTTGCAGATCAAATTCATATTTTTTAAGATAGGTAGAAAATCAATTTTTTTATGGTCCAGAATTCAGATCAATTGATTTTCTAACTATATTAAAAATAGTAAAAAAAATTCTAAAAAATATAAAATTCGGTCTGCAAGTAGATATTCATATGGAGATCATATTGAACAGTTCGGATCAACCATTAAGATTTTGAGAATGGAAATATTGACTCGTATTACGGACCAACTCGTGATATGCATAGTACCATAGACTCATTCATTGGCTAATATCAAAACGTTTGTTCCTAGGCTATGGAACAAACACTTCGGTTTTATATTTTCAATGTCCAAACAGTCAATCCGAACCATTCAACATTCAATCTATATTAAAATGTGCTTGGAGACCAAATCTTATATTTTTTGAAATTTTTTAATATTTATTAAGCCATTTCTAAAATCATTGTTTTCAATGATCCATAAATTTTTCATTGTTTATTAAAATCAGTGATTTTAAAACTGGCTTAATAAATAGTAAAAAAAAATTCAAAAAATATAAAATTTTTCCTCCAAACACATTTTAATGTAGATATCACATCTAACGGTTTGAATCGACTGTTTGAACTTTGAAAATTAGAAAACTAATTGGTTGCAACACGACTCCAGAACAAACGTCTAGATATTAGCCAATCTCTCTCTATATATGAATATATATAATTAACAGCTAACTAATTTGGTAGATAACTAACTAACGATCGAGAACCGTTGAAAGGAAAGGAACAATTAAGTTGGGAGAGGGTGATGAATGCATGCAACCCCACAGCATTGGAGAGGGGGGGTGGATGAGAGTCACGTGACAAGTTATGAACCCAACTAATTAGTAATTGCCTCTGCCACAACACAAAGTTGCATGTGAAGCAAATAAGAAAAACGAGCAAGTTAGTCAGTGACAAAAGAAACTTGACAAAAGCTACCTCCAAGCCCTGCATCTAATTCTATGCCGACTATTCAAGCCTCAAATAGTTATTACATATTACTTATTAAGCGCAAGCGTGCTAATGGTTCATGTCATGTGTTCTGCGTGCAAACTCAGGCGCATGCTACTATGCTACTAAATTCTATCTCGTATCACCAATTTATTCCTGCTTCAATTTTGATATATTGAAGCCTGGCCTGGCCTGGCCCCACCAGGCCCAAAAGCATCGGATGAATTAATTTATAGTTGCAACTTGCAAGTGTGTACTGTCACGACCCACGAGTCATGCCATGCATTTATATTAACATGTTTAGTTGTATAATTAAGACATGGGAGAAGATCACACTAAATATCTCTAAATCTATTATGCTATGTGCTGAATTTAAATATATATGTGGAAATTAAAATTTCAAGTAACTAATGGATTGAATCTGAATTTTCGGTGTAGAGAATGGATCGATACGACTCGAGAACTGGCTTAATAAATACTCTGAAACAGATCGAAATTGCAGGACGTGAGAGCGTCCTCCCGGATTGCATGAGATCCAAATGCACCCACGTTTTGGGCCACTGATGGGTAGAAAAACATAGACAGAGTGGGTCACGTTCCAGATTTGGCACGGACATAGGTGTGTGGGGGTATAGTCCTCTAGAGCAGGTTGGGTCCGATGGGTTTCGGGACCGTCCGATCTGCTTTAAGATTCGTGTGCACAAATTTTAAAACAGAAGCAAAAGTTGCAGGTGCGAATCTTAAAGCAGATCGGACGGTCATCGAACCCATCGAACTCACTTTGAGTCCGATGAGCATCGGACCCAAATTGACCTCATAATCCTCATCCTTGTTGTGCAATTTTCTGTCCAATTTGAATTTAATATTAGAAATCTTAATTTTTTTTTAAATTTGAAAAATTAATTAAGTCCACATCATTGAGAAACTTGAGACATTTGACACTTATAGAGAAGTTGGCTCAACAAATCATAGTCCACCTCCAACCAATTATAAAAGGAAATTCGGTCAATGTACACAATTTATTTTCATAACTTGTCTTGGAAGAAAATAAAAGGAGAGAGACGTCATAATAATTCACCTCATCTATTCGATATGAAGGTTATAAAAATCAGTGACTTTGTAAATATAGTTCACATTCTCTTTTTCCCTCTACCTTTCTTAAATTTTTTTATTATGAAACAAATAAACATATTCGGTCACCTCTCCTATTACCTTCATTTCTTTTCCTTTACATGACTTGTACTAAACCATGTTCTTTTTTTCACACGATTGTAATTATGTCTATTGCTTTCGGATTCAAATATGCTGAAATTTGAGATCATCAACAGTAACTCTGAAATTTCTGAAATTTCAAATCTAGCCGTTGAACTGTTTCGAGATATATGCACAAAAAGTTAGCTGTTTCGAGATGCGTGCACAGAAAAAATTAGACGGATGAATTCCGAATTTTAGGGGTGATCTCGGATTTCAGCTGATTTGAATCCATTGCTTTCTAGCCAACTCTCATAAAGTTATGTTGATTAATCTTGCATCAAGAATTTTAATTTAAAAACGATAAAAATATAATTATGTCATCCATTTGTTACAACACGATACTACTTAGATACTTTAACTAATTTAATTGGTAGAAATTAATTACATGTCTTAGTATATATTTAACTATAAAATCAAGCAGTCAGGTGAATATTTTTCATGACTTTTCCTACAAATATAATAATTGCTTACAAAAGTTGGGGAAAAAATACTTGTATGGGTGCAGGATTAACTTTAATTTGTCAATGATTAAAGGCAATTTTATTAAAAAAAAAAAAATAGAAGTAGCACTAATCATGATATTCGTACATAAGAGTAAGAAAATAGACGAAATGGAAGTGTTGTTCATAGTATTGACAAAAATAGTAACATTTTAAAAAAATGCAATCATTCAAAATTTGTAATTTCATCATTATTGCCACCAGTCGAATAAGGAGTTAGGCAACATAGGGGTTGCAAAGCTGACAATTTTTTTTATCTAAATGTTATTGTTCATAGTACTAATTAATATTTAATTTTCTCCAACATCTACTATATTATTTTTTTGACAAAGAACAATTTTGCACAATTATTTAGATAGATTCTACTTTATTGAGTTTTGATATATATGATGCATATTTTCACTGTGAAATCACGTATTATTTGAGAAATTATAAAACTATTTTGAGATATTTGAAATCTTCATTATATAAATATATTTCAATCATGCAAAACTTATTCGAGTAGTAATAAGAATAGAAGGAGAAGTACAACAAGTTGAAAAATAATCCTCAATTAATATTTTGATTTTCTCCAACATTTACTTATTTTATAATATTTTGATTTCTCTGATATCTACTATATTATTGTTTTTGACAAATTTTTTTTACTGAGTTTTGATATATATGATCCATAAATATTTAAAATCTTCATTATATAAATATATTCGAATCATGCAAAACTTATTTCTAGTAGGAATAGTAGTAGAAGGAGAAATACAACAAGTTGAAATATAGTGCTAAATTAATATTTTGATTTTCTCTAACATCTACTATATTATTTTGTTTGCATAGTTATTTAGATGAATTCTACTTATTTATTTAGTTTTGATATATATGATGCATATCTTCTCTGTGAAATCACATTTTTGGAGAAATTATGCAAAATATATTTTGAGATATTTGAAAATCTTCATTATATAATATTTGAATCATGCAAAACTTATTTTGTGTATGAATAAGTATAAAGAAGTACAACCAGTGAAGAATTGTATGATATTCATGAATAAAATGTGCATCCATCAATAAAAAAAAATATTTGGTAATCACCTTTTCAAACTTTTTAATTCGCAAGAATTGCTCCACTCACATTAAACCTTATTTAATACTAATTTGACCATAAGTGACCATGATACCACCCTAAAATATTTGTTATTAATTGAATATCTCTATGAATTAAGATTATCTATTTTCAGTATCAACTTCGAATAGTAATATATATATTATATATCTATTAATATAATATAATATATATATATCTTATATATAATTATTATATATAATATATATATATATATATATTATTTTACCTATTCGAAGTTGATACTGAAAAATAGATAATCTTAAATTTCATAGAGATATTCAATTTAAAACATATATTTTAGGGTGGTATCATGGTCACTTTATGGTCAAAATTAATATTAAATAAGGTTTAATAGTGAGTGGAGCAATTCTTGCGAATTAAAAAGTTTGAAAAGGTGATTACCAAATATTTTTTTTTATTGATGGGATGCACATTTTATTCATGAATATCATACAATTCTTCAACTGGTTGTACTTCTTCTATACTTATTCATACACAAAATAAGTTTTGCATGATTCAAATATATTTATATAATGAAGATTTCAAATATCTCAAAATATATTTTGCATAATTTCTCCAAAAATATGTGACTTTCACAGAGAAGATATGCATCATATATATCAAAACTAAATAAATAAGTAGAATTCATCTA
Source organism: Carex parvula (assembly GCA_025461045.1). Classification (NCBI taxonomy): domain Eukaryota; kingdom Viridiplantae; phylum Streptophyta; class Magnoliopsida; order Poales; family Cyperaceae; genus Carex; species Carex parvula. Next base: position 16,130 of record JAJGRW010002624.1, on the reverse strand, counting down.
AATAACTATGCAAACAAAATAATATAGTAGATGTTAGAGAAAATCAAAATATTAATTTAGCACTATATTTCAACTTGTTGTATTTCTCCTTCTACTACTATTCCTACTAGAAATAAGTTTTGCATGATTCGAATATATTTATATAATGAAGATTTTAAATATTTATGGATCATATATATCAAAACTCAGTAAAAAAATTTGTCAAAAACAATAATATAGTAGATATCAGAGAAAATCAAAATATTATAATAATATAGTAAATGTTGGAGAAAATCAAAATATTAATTGAGGATTATTTTTCAACTTGTTGTACTTCTCCTTCTATTCTTATTACTACTCGAATAAGTTTTGCATGATTGAAATATATTTATATAATGAAGATTTCAAATATCTCAAAATAAGTTTTATATAATTTCTCCAAATAATACGTGATTTTCACAGTGAAAATATGCATCATATATATCAAAACTCAATAAATAAGTAGAATCTATCTAAATAATTGTGCAAAATTGTTCTTTGTCAAAAAAAATAATATAGTAGATGTTGGAGAAAATTAAATATTAATTTAGTACTATGAACAATAATATTTAGATAAAAAAAATTGTCAGCTTTGCAACCACCTATGTTGCCTAACTCCTTATTCGACTGGTGGCAATAATGATGAAATTACAAATTTTGAATGATTGCATTTTTTTAAAATGTTACTATTTTTGTCAATACTATGAACAACACTTCCATTTTTCGTCTATTTTCTTACTCTTATGTACGAATATCATGATTAGTGCTACTTCTATTTTTTTTTTTTTTAATAAAATTGCCTTTAATCATTGACAAATTAAAGTTAATCCTGCACCCCATACAAGTATTTTTTTCCCCAACTTTTGTAAGCAATTATTATATTTGTAGGAAAAGTCATGAAAAATATTCACCTGACAGCTTGATTTTATAGTTAAAATATATACTAAGACATGTAATTAATTTCTACCAATTAAATTAGTTAAAGTATCTAAGTAGTATCGTGTTGTAACAAATGGATGACATAATTATATTTTTTATCGTTTTTAAATTAAAATTCTTGATGCAAGATTAATCAACATAACTTTATGAGAGTTGGCTAGAAAGCAATGGATTCAAATCAGCTGAAATCCGAGATCACCCCTGAAAAATTCGGAATTCATCTGTCTAATTTTTTCTGTGCACGCATCTCGAAACAGCTGATTTCTCTGTGCATATATCTCGAAACAGTTCAACGGCTAGATTTGAAATTTCAGAAATTTCAGAGTTACTGTTGATGATCTCAAATTTCAGCAGATTTGAATCCGAAAGCAATAGACATAATTACAATCGTGTGAAAAAAAAACATGGTTTAGTACAAGTCATGTAAAGGAAAAGAAATGAAGGTAATAGGAGAGGTGACCGAATATGTTTATTTGTTTCATAATAAAAAAATTTAAGAAAGGTAGAGGGAAAAAGAGAATGTGAACTATATTTACAAAGTCACTGATTTTTATAACCTTCATATCGAATAGATGAGGTGAATTATTATGATCTCTCTCCTTTCATTTCCATTCCTTTTATTTTTTAAGACAAGTTATGAAAATAAATTGTGTACATTGACCGAATTTCCTTTTATAATTGGTTGGAGGTGGACTATGATTTGTTGAGCCAACTTCTCTGTAAGTGTCAAATGTCTCAAGTTTCTCAATGATGTGGACTTAATTAATTTTTCAAATTTAAAAAAAAATTAAGATTTCTAATATTAAATTCAAATTGGACAGAAAATTGCACAAAAAGGATGAGGATTATGAGCTCAATTTGGGTCCGATGCTCATCGGACTCAAAGTGAGTTCGATGGGTTCGATGACCGTCCGATCTGCTTTAAAATTCGCACCTGCAATTTTTGCTTCTGTTTTAAAATTTGTGCACACGAATCTTAAAGCAGATCGGACAGTCCCGAAACCCATCGGACCCAACCTGCTCTAGAGGACTATACCCCCACACACCTATGTCCGTGCCAAATCTGGAACGTGACCCACTCTGTCTATGTTTTTCTGCCCGTCAGTGGCCCAAAACATGGGTGCATTTGGATCTCATGCAATCCGGGAGGACGCTCTTATGTCCTACAGTTTCGATCTGTTTCAGAGTATTTATATGTTTGGTTTGATCCCTATTAAGCCAGTTCTCGAGTCATATCGATCCATTCTCTACACCGAAAATTCAGATTCAATCTTTAATTTCCACATATATATTAAATTCAGCACATAGCATAATAGATTTAGAGATATTTAGTGTGATCTTTGTCCCATGTCTTAATTATACAACTAAACATGTTAATATAAATGCATCGCATGACTCGTGAGTCGTGACAGTACACACTTGCAAGTTGCAACTATAAATTAATTCATCCGATGCTTTTGGGCCTGGTGGGGCCAGGCCAGGCCAGGCTTCAATATATCAAAATTGAAGCAGGAATGAATTGGTGATATGAGATAGAATTTAGTAGCATAGTAGCATGCGCCTGAGTTTGCACGCAGAACACATGACATGAACCATTAGCAGTTTAGCACGCTTGCGCTTAATAAGTAATATGTAATAACTATTTGAGGCTTGAATAGTCGGCATAGAATTAGATGCAGGGCTTGGAGGTAGCTTTTGTCAAGTTTCTTTTGTCACTGACTAACTTGCTCGTTTTTCTTATTTGCTTCACATGCAACTTTGTGTTGTGGCAGAGGCAATTACTAATTAGTTCATAACTTGTCACGTGACTCTCATCCACCCCCCCTCTCCAATGCTGTGGGGTTGCATGCATTCATCACCCTCTCCCAACTTAACTGTTCCTTTCCTTTCAACGGTTCTCCATCGTTAATTAGTTATCTACCAAATTAGTTAGCTGTTAATTTTATATATATACATAGAGAGAGAGATTGGCTAATATCCAAATGTTTGTTTGTTCCAGAACCGTGTTGCAACCAATTAGTTTCTGATTTTCTAAGTCCAAACGGTCAATTCAAACCGTTAGATGTGATCTCTATATTAAAATGTGTTTGGAGGCAAAATTTTATATTTTTTGAATTTTTTTTTACTATTTATTAAGCCAGTTTTAAAATCACTGATTTTAATAAACAATGAAAAATTTATGGATCATTGAAAACAATGATTTTAGAAATGGCTTAATAAATATTAAAAAATTCAAAAAATATAAGATTTGGTCTCCAAGCCATTTAATATAGATTGAATGTTGAACGGTTTCGGATGACTTTGGACATTGAAAATAAAACCGAATGTTTGTTCCATAGCCTAGGAACAAACGTTTTGATATTAGCCATGAATGAGTCTATGGTACTATGCATATCACGAGTTGGTCCGTAATACGAGTCAATATTTCCATTCTCAAAATCTAATGGTTGATCCGAATTCAATATGATCCCCATATGAATATCTACTTGCAGACCGAATTTTATATTTTTTAGAATTTTTTTTACTATTTTTAATATAGTTAGAAAATCAATTGATCTGAAAATTCTGGACCATAAAAAAATTGATTTTCTACCTATCTTAAAAAATATAATTTGATCTGCAAGTACATATTCATATGAAAATTATTTTGAACGGTTCAGATTTACCGTTATGATTTTGAAAACGAAAATATTGATCAGTAATACGGACTAATCGTGATATGCATAGTACCATAGACTCACTCTTAGCCAATCTCTCTCTCTCTATATGTGTGTGTGGAGGTTGATCTTTATATTAAAATGTATTTAGAGACCAAATTTGATATTTTTTGAAATTTTTTACTATTATTAAGATGGCTTGAAAATCGCTGATTATAATAAAAAGTAAAAACCTTGTGGATCATTGAAAACAACGATTTTAAACCATTTTAATAAATAATAAAAAAATTCCAAAAAATATAAAATTTAGTCTCCAAACACATTTTAATATAGATTGAATGTTGAACGGTTTGGATCGACTGTTTAGACTTTGAAAATTACAAAACCGAATTAGTATGACCACTGCTCAAAAACTACCATTTTGATCTTAGCCAATCTCTATATATACATGTTTTTCTTTTGAGAATGACTAATTAATTAGGGTCAATCCTTTTCTTACAAATTAACATTTAAGTGTCACGTCCAAAGGGGGAGGCACTTGGTTTAAAGGGGTCAATTGACCTCTATTTATTTTTCGAGAAATTGTATTTATTAAAAGTTTCTATATAAATTAGTATAAAATACTATAGAACTATAAAACTGATTCCATTTGCAGTATAAAATTTTTATATGCTTGACTCCCGTTCACGTTTGACCTCCATAATTTGAAGGTCTGGCTCCGCCCCTGACCACGCCCATTACAAAAGATATATATATATATATATATATGAGGAGGGATCAACTTACAACAAATTTGAGTTACAACAAAGTTACAACATTCATTTTTTTCATTTTCAAAGTCCAAATCGTCGATCCAACCGTTCAACATGATCATCTAAATAAAATGTACTTGCAGATCAAATTTTATATTTTTTTGAATTTTTTTACTATTTATTAAGATGGGTACAAAATTCAATGGTCTAAGTATGGCTATTTTTTGTAAAATACTTCATAAATAGTAAAAAAATTCAAAAAAAATATAAAATTTGATCTGCAAGTACATTTTATTTAGATGATCATGTTGAACGGTTGGATCGACGATTTGGACTTTGAAAATGAAAAAAATGAATGTTGTAACTTTGTTGTAACTCAAATTTGTTGTAAGTGGATCCCTCCTCTATATATATATATATATATATATATATATATGAGCAAAGCTAGGGTGTGATGTGCTCATCAAGAGGGATTGGTGAGCACAACTCCAAAAGTATATTGGATCGGCTTCAAACGACGAATCTAAACCGTTGAAATTCATGTACTTCATGAGTGATGCATGTACATGCAAAATTTTGAAAGTTTTAAATTTATTTGCTACAAGGTCAAGCGGTCAAAGAAATGAACATTTTATAAGTAATTTTATAAGTTGTTTTAGATATTCATTTTTCGTCATTTCTTTGACCGCTTGACCTTATAGCAAATAGATTTGAAATTTTTAAAATTTTGCATGTACATGCATCACTCATAAAGTGCATGGATTTCAATAGTTTGGATTCACCGTTTGAAGCCGATCTGATATACTTTTGGAGTTGTGCTCACCCAACCCTCTCGATGAGCACACACACCTTAGTTTTGCTATATATATATATATAGAGGGGGATCAAGTATAACAAATTTGAGTTACAAGAAAGTTACAACACATTTTCTACATTTGAAATTCCAAATCGTCGATGCAAACCATTCAACATGATCTCCACAATAAAATGTGCTTCCAGATCAAATTTTACATATTTTTAAATTTTTTACTATTTATTAAGTATTTTACAAAAACTAGTCAAATTCAGACCATTGAATTTTGTACCCATCTTAATAAATAGTAAAAAAATTAAAAAAATATAAAATTTGATCTGAAAGCACATTTTGTTGTGAAGATCATGTTGAACGGTTTGGATCGACGATTTAGAATTTCAAAATGTAGAAAATGATTGTTGTAACTTTGTTGTATAACTTGTTTCCTCCTCGTGTATATATATATATATATATATAGTCAAGCTTAGATTTGTGTACATTAATTTGATTATACGAGCATGCCTGCCGGCTTTTTAAAACACAAGATTGTACATTTGTACTTGTACCGGAGGGGCTTGTTGTACATTCAGTAGTTTTCAGATTTTATGTGAACATTCAATTAATATATATGTTCAAACAAGCAGCATACTACAAATCTGCCTCCCGGGCCCCCGGCTCTCCAAGTCCAAATTCGTGTTCAATACAAAAGGCTGCCTAGTAAGCGCCACTTAAGATCCTGAACTGCATTTGTCCCATTCCAATTTACTAGAATTAATATCCTCTGTGGCGGATATGGTTCCCAACATCCTGTAGCATATCGCTGCATCACCAACTCTAAACCTAGAGTGAAGTTATACACGATTCGGGATATTGGAGGGAGGTGTAAAGAATCTACTTTACTAAATCAACTCGTTTGGTCGAATTAGAGGCGAGCCCGTTTAAGTCTCTACCCGGTCCAAACCTCCGTTATCCAGTCAAACTCAAACACAGTTGGGTTGGGACTTGGGAGGGACTAGGAACCGAGTCAACATCGTCTCTATTAATTAACAAAAAGCATCTTTTGAGTTAATATATCTCAGCCGTCTGATTTTAAACGGAATCAATCAGGCCACAGCTTATAATTATGGAGATCTTTAATATTAGTGTAGATCTAGTCCGTATGAATTTTAAAGCGAATCGGACGGTCCAAATACATTAACTCAAAATATTTTTTTTTTGAGTTATTGCATAGGATACGAATTCCTAGGAACCAGACCCGACCAATGACCAATCCGATCGCAGCCATTCCTTCGCTTTTTAAGCATTTTTCCCACCACATAACTCATTCATAACCACCGCGATTCGATTCGAAACCCTGCGTCCATCTCTTCTATCTCTCCGCGTACCCAAATCGTACACCTACTTCTCTGCATGTGTCAGAATCCTCCTCACTTTCAATGCTCATTGGTCAAGCACATTAAACACTACACTATCCCAGTTACCTTTTTATTTTTATTTTTATTTATTCAATCCCATTGTTCATGATATTGTACAATAGCAAAAATGAAAAATTATAATACAATATTATGACAATATGAAATTATAACATATTTACTCTTAGTCAATGTATAATTTGTCAAACACAAGCCACTTCTCCATTTATAAATCAACTAATTTTAACCAAATAATTACATAATATGTTTTAAATACACTATCATAGTTATTTACCGGTGAGGTTTTATTAGAGAATAATAAGGATTATTTAATCGGTTTAATTGCATTTATAAAATAAAATTGAGTATTAAGTAATGAATACGTAGAAGAAATATACAGAGTAGATGAGAAGATTGAATACATTGTATGTATAAGAGAAGGCGTTGCTATTTATAATTGAAGTGGAGCAGAGACCAGAGAGCGAGCCCCAGTCGAAAGCGACAAGACTGGAAAGAGAATTTGGAGAGAGAAAGAGGGGAGGCGGTGGTTCCGGCAGCCGTGCTTAGCGAACGCTCTCTTCTCTTCTCTTCTCCGTTCTTCTCCCTTCTTTGAGGAGAGAAATACAAAACAAACTCTCAAAGACGTAGTAAGCCTCTCTTCTCTAATCAAATCAATCTCTCTTCTCTTCCAATAATAAGATCTCCACTCCATCTCTTCCCATTCTGATCCGATTAGACCTTTCTTTCCTTTAATCGTTTATTTCTACAAATCGAGTATATTTCGTAATGTATTCGAATGAATACTAATGTTTGTTTCTCTTTCTCTGTTGTCGATGTAGGGAAATCTCTATCATCGGCGTTGAATGGACCAGGTTTGTGTCTATGCGATCCATTTATTACTCTTTTATCTTCTATCTCGCTAAATAGGTTTCCTTTATGATTGATTTAGTACGAGAAAGTAGAGAAGATCGGAGAGGGGACATATGGCGTGGTCTACAAAGCGCGTGATAAGCTCACTAACGAGACGATCGCTTTGAAGAAGATCCGATTGGAGCAGGAGGATGAAGGTGTTCCTAGCACAGCCATCAGAGAAATCTCTCTTCTTAAGGAAATGCAACATGGCAATATAGTCAGGTTTTGATTTGCTTTTCTCTTTCTCATCTCCAGATTTAGACAATTACTACTGGATATAATGTTGCTAACTGTTGATTGATTAACTTACTGTGGCATCACTTGCTATTGTTAGATGTTGACTTAATGCATTCTGTTTGTCAATTGTAAAAAAATTTCCCCTCTTTACATAATGTATGTCTGTGATAGGGTTGAGATGCAATATGTCTATTTTGTATAATTCCTTTGAGTAATTATAGCAGACAATAGGCAATAACTAGAACAAACTTCTTAGCTCAGAAAAGCAAGTATTTTATTGTATAGGCAATTAACAACTCTACTGTCGATTGTTTTGTTAAAGTAGTCTATGGTTAACTAAAATGTACGGTTATATTGTCATGCATAGGTTGCAAGATGTGGTTCACAGTGAGAAGCGCATTTATCTGGTTTTTGAGTATCTCGACCTGGACCTTAAGAAGTACATGGATTCATGTCCTGAACTAGCTAAGAACCCTCGCCTGATTAAGGTCAAGACTCTTTGCATCATCACTTTTCTCTAATTATTTGTTCTATCTATATGTCTCTGTGAATTCTCTGTTGCAAACTCAGCAGCAAACTGTTCAGTTCTTCCAGGAAAGCATATTTTTTGGGGAGGATAAAACTTGTTGCTTTAGTTATGGGATTTGACTGATTAATTTCTTCCACTAGTGTAAATAACAAAATGTAAACAGCATAAAGATAACATAAAATGTAGAGCTTCAGAAAAGAAGACTTAGTAAAGACACTAGTGTGTCGATGTCATTTAAATGGTGTTGTTTTTGGTGTCAGACATACCTATATCAGATTTTGAGGGGAGTGGCATACTGCCACTCTCATAGAGTGCTTCATCGGGACTTGAAACCTCAGAATTTACTGATTGATCGCCGCACTAATTCTCTCAAGCTGGCCGACTTTGGCCTGGCCCGTGCCTTTGGCCTTCCTGTTCGTACCTTTACCCATGAGGTATCTATCTCTATTTTTTAATCCAACAATTTTGCATATTCTTAAAATATTTATTTAACATAGTTCATCATGAAAATGAATTATATGTAAAATAACATTAATTTTAGTGTTTATGGGGGCTATGATTGCTCGTTTCATGTGAACTTGAAAGTATTTTGATTGTAGCTCTTAATTTGAAGAAGAATATACTCTTAGAAAGATCATATTGGCCCCCGTATCATAATTCTCTCTCTGATGTGTGACCACTGGCTGAAAGGTGAAGAAAGAGAGTTTAAATAAAATAATGGATTGAATGTCAGGTGGTGACGCTGTGGTACAGAGCACCAGAAATTCTGCTCGGGCGCGTCAGTACTCAACCCCTGTTGATGTGTGGTCGGTGGGTTGCATCTTTGCGGAGATGGTAAACCAGCGCCCCCTTTTTCCTGGTGATTCTGAGATTGATGAGTTATTTAAGATTTTCAGGTCTCAATCTATACTATTTCTTCATTATCTCTCACTACCTACTCAAATATATGGTTGAGGTAATAAGAAGTATCATAATGACTGACTGTACCATGTTTTAAGGGTAATGGGCACTCCAAATGAAGAGACATGGCCTGGAGTTACTGCACTGCCTGATTTCAAGTCTGCATTTCCCAAGTGGCCTTCTAAGGTACTAAAAAAGATAAACACCTTAATTTACCAGCATTTAAACCATTCTACCTTTTTTTTAATTTGCATACAGCCCCTTGAATTTGAAACCAGATATGTGTTACAAATTGTAGCCACAAAGTTGTTGTCCCTCAATTAGCATCAAACATTATTTAAGATTGCAAAACAAACTCGCCTGCTATTGTTGATATATGACTAACTCAGTTTACCTATGAGTGGTCTGGGTTCACCTGTGGTTCAAATGTTGTTCTTTGGGTCGGTTATAATTGCACAAGGAGTTCCCCATACTTTGTAAGAATCACAATGAAAATAAGGTTTTGTCATTACAAGTTGATATGTTTGGGAATGCTTTTGTAGGATCTGGCAACAGTTGTTCCGAATCTTGAACCAACCGGACTTGATCTTCTCTCTGTAAGTTCAGCCAATTTCTCTTCTATATGTATTTATAACAATATTAGGGGAGTTAGACAATATCCTTGTGACTGTGATGTATCTGATTTGTAATTGTTGCTTATAAAATTAACAGAAAATGCTTCGTCTGGAACCAAGTAAGAGAATCACTGCTCGACAAGCTCTGGAGCACGAGTATTTTAAGGACATTGAGCTGGTACCTTGACTTTTCTATAATACCCCCTCTTGTATAGTTTCTGAGTTGCTATTTTTTATGTGATCTTCACATTGTTATTCTGTTTTTCATGAAGATGATGGTTTTGTAATCTTAGTTTTTTCTCTATTTTATTCAGTTGCTTTTTAGTTAATGAGACATCTGTTGTTTAGCAAGTACTTCTTGTGCGAAATATTCACTGGCATGCTCTATCACTTTGTTGGGTTGATATATTTTTTCTCAAGTAAATTTTGCTGTCAACTATCGTTGGTAAATAAGATTTTAGTGGCTACTAATAAGTCGCGAATTGAGGTTATATGTCGTCATAGAGAATGCTAAATCTATCTGTCTACTATGTTTAGTATCACTGTATACTGGTAAATAAAAGTAGCTTTACGTGTTTTTATGACTTTCCAAATATTCATGTTTCAGTAAATTTGTTTGAAATTATTTGGTAAATGTAAAATATCTCCTCTGTTGATTTACTGTTCGGAAAAATTTCAGTAAATTTGTTTGAAATTATTTGGTAAATGTAAAATGTCTCCTCTATTATGATTTTATTTTAATAAGGATTTCACAAATTAGGTCGAATAAATTAGATTTGAACCTTTCAACCAAAAAAGAAAAGAAAAAAGAAGGATTGAGCATAAAAGAGATAGAACAACACTGCAAGCTACTACTATCACAAAAAAAATGCTTAATAAACTGACTCGGGAGTGAAGCGCTAACCAGTTTCCAGTACCAAGTTTACAATAAAGGCACTGTGATGTGAATACATTAAAAAACCCATTAGCTATCTATGGGTCAAAAACCAACAATAACACAAACAAAACAAAGGTACACAAAATAAGCTGCAACCACTTTAACCATCCAACTGGGAAAAGGGTAAATACAGTCAAAAATCAAAGGAAACTATCAACAGGTGTGAAAGATTTCACATATCTGACAAATGAGCTTTGCAAAGAAAGCTGATTTACTGAAACGCCCTATATTTAGTTTTTCTTCATGAGAGCTGAGGTGCGTAACTCAGCATCTTCCTTGACAAAGCTCCACCAGAGATAAGAGAGGTATTGCTAACAGTAGACAGAAGCATGTGCATCAGCATATCCCATGTATGGTGGAAAGTCATATATTCCAATATAATAGCAATGATGCCTCCAATTGTGATCATCCAAAGTTTTGCACTTGACGGATGCCGGGTCATGGACCCCAAATGGCCCAAATTAGCAATTGGGCTGTGCCCATTGCAATGCAAACCTTCATATTCAAGCCTATGGAATAAAAGTTATAATATAGTGAAAATTTAGATTTATTATTCATCTAAGACATCAAGATACTTGTGCTTTAGAAAGAGAGAGAGAGAGAGATGCTCACTGTAATCAAGTCGGTAAAAATTGAGATAAAGTATGTGAGTGGTCAAAAAGGCCAATAAAGGAGCAGCAACCATAACTCTCGAAGCTTCAACTCTCACATTAAAAGCTCGTATTATGGTCACATTAGTGAAAAACCTAGTAAGCCACCGCAGATGAATAGTATGACTTCTCTGTCCAATCAGCATACCTTCAACAACAAAACCAATCATGTCAGAAACAGCCTTCAAATATGTAAAAATTGAAGGCTTAAATATGATGATAATGATAATAAGAGGCCAATAAACACTCTTAACTACACCATATATGTACAAATTCATTGTGTGGACCATATCTCTTTGCTTTAAGCCATCTTATTATACAAGAGAAGCAATCAGTCGAGTTCCCCATTGTCTTATTAGAAAGGGGAAAAATGAGAAAATTTTAACTCACATAAACTGTGAAACATCTCAAGTGTCAACAATCTTACCGTCTTTCGTAAAAACTAGTTTTCTTGGCTAGTCTGCACAGTTATCTTTTCAATTACCAAAAAAAAAAAAAGACGCCTGAATGACAACCTAACTTGTATGGCTTACAGTCAATTTATCTGTAAATTAGATTTCTATTATATCACTTTTGTTTTCAGCGAAAGAATGGGTTTTTGTGCAGAATAATAATTAACCTGCTATGGTAAATGGAGCTCCAAAACCAAGCATTCATGGAGAAGATCCCGTAAATAGCCACAGGCCAGTAAATTCGTAGTATGTTTACGTGTCTCAGGCCTCAGAGGCAACTTGTAATGAACCAGAAGAAAAAACGATAGCCACCATTGAATTGCATTAAGAGTGTCAGAGCAGACAGAATGGCAGAGAGCGGTTCCTGTACAAAAAGGAAAGAAGAAAAAATATATAAGCTATTTGGTCAGGGAAGAAACCTATTAGACACCTGATTTAAATAATTAAGTGGATATTATTACTAAATTTAATGCATCTGTTGTAAATTCATACTTGGATGTTGAGGAAGTCTTATTATTTTTCTAATAGTGTATTTTGCCAAGTCAACCAGTTGAGTAGAGATCAAAACAAGCTAGGTTCACAGCTCACATGATATTATTCATCAGAATAATGTATGATTCATGTGTTACATATTCTTCCATGTCCATCTCAAAAAAGCTTCCCTTAATTAAATCCAATTTATTTAAATCCTAGACTTTCAAGGATTTTTCCAGTCTACATCAAAGTCTAATCCAAACTCCTGTTGTAACCAAACCCTCCATTTGGGTTGCCAGTATCCTACTGTCATTGGTAATAAGTTGCTTTTCATTGTTAGAGTCATTATTTTTGCTTTAACTAAACGGTTTAAAGGCTTATTGAAAGCCTCGCTTGAATTAATTGATTCGTGTATCAGAAAATTAGACGATAGGGTCATGTTTCAAGGCCCTCACGGATCCCTCAGGGCCATGAATAACCGGGATTTGGACCCCCTTCAAGGGACAACCCGAGATCGATACGAAGAGCCCGAGATCTGTTAGCAACTAAGCCCAGTAAGGCACTATAAGGCCTCGTCCAACACGAGTCCAGTCCGGACCCGACTTACAGTCACCGCACCCGCGTCCGTACAGGACGGGTGCGGTTTAGTGACTGCCAAACTATGCGGACGGACCGCCCTTATGCGAGAATAAGGGTCTCTATGCTGGCGTAACCGCTCTAATGCGATCTCCCCTAACCGCTCTGAGAGGAATGGTGGTTAGGGGACAACCTATTTAAGACAAGACGCCCCACTGAACAGGGGTCGAATTTTGCCTACCTAAAGCGAGATATCATACAAGCTAGAGTCCGAATATCTCATACCAACAACCATTCCCACTTTGGAAACGACTTCACCAATCTCGGCCTGCCACCGAGACAGGACGAGCCCAACCCAGTTACTTTTCTCACATACAACATAATCTCCCCGAGATAGGGCGTATCAACCACCGTGGGCCACTCCTTACTTCCCTGAGACAACTAGATGGCTTCACTTCAGCAAGAAGAACAGAGACAGGAGTCAGTGCTAGCACTCCCATTACACCTCGAGGATCATAATAACCCCCAACAGGAGAATAAACGTTCGACCTCCTCTAAGCATGCCACAAGTGTGAGCATTTGGGGATGCCCACAGGGAAAACTCCTACGGAGAATCCTACCCATCTCGGAGCGACATACCCTAGTTCACAATCCAACCCCGTGGTCCTACTCAGAATGCGGCAGCTCGCCTCTCGTCGCTGAGCAGACTCACCCGTTAGTCATATCAACCACCTGTTATGCCGTACCCGACCACGCAAGTGTATCCATATCTTTATGCTTACCTTTACTCACCATATGACTACCAGTACCTGCAATATGCGTATTACACTCCTCCAGGATACCTTGCTCAAGGAGGGGATCCAAGAACTTCATGTGCCGCAATGATTACTTACCCTTTCCCAACTTTTGCCGCAACTGGTAACTCAACCCTCCTCATAATGCTCCTCTTGAAGGACCAATGCCTGAGAGACCAGTCCCCGAGCAACCGGCTTCGGAGGGGCAACTCCTGAAAACCTTTTCCAGGGAACGGCATGATACATACCAGGGAGAAATCTGGACCTCGAGTTCGTTGCCATTCGCACTATAAACAGCGGAGAAGATTCTAATACAATGGAGCCAAAAGCATAGCTCAGGGTAACCCGTTCGCGAAGAACATTCTGCAAGAAGGGGACCGGAGGAGGGTCAGAAGAAAGCTGGAACAAGCTCCCGAGAGGGAGCAGGAACGAGTTAGCAGGAGGAGACGTGATCCCTCCCCTCAAAAGGAGCAGGGCTTTATACAAAGGAGCGGGAAAGGGCTTCCCGTGGAAGGTCTCGTTCTAGCCGAGAGCGAGAAAAACCCAGCATAGGGGCGCTGAGAGAACCCGCCAAGAAGAACGAGAGCGATCGAAGGGTTTCCCGAAGTCCAGTAGGGTATCAACATGGCTCAGGTGGAAGAATTGATTCTGGCCAGATTGACAGCAAAGATAGCTGAATTAGAATCTAAGAAGGCGAATACTTATTCTCGACCAATGGGCATTGAGGATGGACCGCTTTCTTTCGACATCTATGAAGTCTCAATGGTCGACTTCAAGTACCCTACTGCCCTCCTAAATTTTCGGGTATGGGGATACTCAGGATCCGTAGAACTTTGTGTATGGTTTCCTAGAACGAATCCGTCATTGGGAGCAACCGATGTTATAATGTGTCGGGTCTTTACCACTTGTCTGACAAGAGAGGCGTGGGACTGGTACATGGGGTTGCCTCGAAGTTCGATCAATAAGTTCGAGGACCTTGCTAAGGTGTTCCTGGAGAGGTACACCGTAATCAACCTCCCCAGGCAATTGCCTTGCAGCTATAAAGAAGGGACTCCGGAAGGAAGGTCCAGGTACCTTGAGATACGAGACGCATATGAAGAAGATGAACAGTTTGAGGGAATTTGTGGCCTTTGCTGATGGTTACTCTGTGCAAGGGACAATGGCAGTCTTACGAGTCGAGGTCTCGATCCCCCCGACAGCTGAATAACAATTGGCAAACCTAAGAAGACCGACCTCGAGGGAATGACGAGTCTCGAAAAACAATCACAGAAAGGGGAGGATGGCAAGACCATGATAGTGAGGGGTACAAACCGCACTTTGTTAGCTATGGCGCCCTTCATTAAAAAAGGAATGAGATGTATCACATTGTGAAATATATTCAACTACCACAACCTCTGCACAATGACATTTTCGAGGTACAAGATGTGACGAAGAAGTGTCTTTTCCATTGCTTCGAAGTACACTCTACCGAGGACTGCCTTCAGTTGAAAAACATACTCGAGAGATTGGCACGAGAGCAAGCTAACTGAATACATTAACCTCGATTTTTACAAGAAGTACGTGCGGAAGTATAACAGACGTGGGAAGGATTATAAGAAGAAAATTCCCTACAAAAAGGGTTACAACGGGGACAGGCGTCCAACGCGACCCAGGAAAAGACAGGGCGGGATCCCGACAACAGGATTGACAAGTCATCCTGTAATTAATGTGATAAGCGGGGATCACCGAGATGTCTCCCACGAGATACGCACATGACAACTCAAACCATACCCCACTATTTTAAATGTGGAGCAAGTTTCTGAGAAGAAGAGACCTCGGTCAAGATGATATCATTTTCTGAAAAAGACCAAGGCGAGATTGTTGGGCCCTATGACGATCCCGTGGTATTGAATCTCAAAGTGACATACACAGGATGAAAAGAGTTCTGGTTGGAGCTCGGCTGATATCTTTTATCTGTCAGCTTTCAAGAGGATGGGGCTCAAGAACGACAGCTCCAAAGAATGACCAAACTCCCATCGGTTTCACAGGGGATACTCTACAACCGAGGGGGTCGTGCAGTGAAGGTGGTGTTTGGAACTCCACCTCGTGTCGTCGAGGTCATGGTAGACTTCCTCGTTGTTAGTGCTCCCTCTACGTACAATACTATCTGGGACGAGGTACCCTGAACAACAAGATATGGCACCATAGTTTCATCCCCTCATTTGAAAATCAAGTTTTATACTGGTCCGGAGTTTGGGAGGAATGTGGACAGCAAAGGTGGCTCGAGAATGTTACCTGACAACCATCCAAGGTCAGGTGGCTCAGTCCATCAAGTAGATAAGAAGTCAGGTGCGAGATCTCGTCAACTCGAACAACAAGCGATGTCGAGTAAAGAGGTCATGCCGGCCAACATGCCAATCGCACTAGACCCAGCATATAAGGCCGAATCCAAGCCTTATCTCGAACCGACAAATGAGGTCGAGCAGTTGGAATCGGAAGAAGGAC
>JAJGRW010002623.1:0-45862 GCA_025461045.1 Carex parvula | reverse complement strand
TCAGCCTCTCTCTTCTATTTTTTATTTCTTTGGATTTCTTTGCTTTGTTTGGCTGCACCTGGTTTTCGGTACACCACGTTATGAGTTCAATATGGTGCACGAAACGCCAAGAGTACGTGGGACCAAGGGGTCAAGGCGCCTCTATTTAATCTCAGCGCCTTGCCGTTTGTCTTGGCTAGGCTTGGCGCATGGTTAACCATACGGCTGCCTACTTGGCGCATGGGGTTCAATATCTGTGCTCGGAGTTTATCCATATTGGGTATTTAACGAAAATGGCCATCAGTCACTGACTTGTGGGCCCTCTTTCTTTAGTGTTTGTTATGTGACTCCAGATTGCACCCAGAGCCGTTTAGAGCATAGTTTTGCTAGGTGTTACCATGATTTTGCACCCAGAATACTATCCATGCATTGTTTAATTCTTGAAGAATTAATTACTTCATATTTTTAATCATTGTGCACATCAAAACTCAAGGTCTTACATGTAGATTATCACCAAGAATTTTACTATGCTGTTGTGTGATTTTTAATATCTCACAAGCATGATTAATCATTCTAAAAATAGCTACTCACTGCATTGAATCTTAAGTAGTAACTTTTTAGGGTCAAATAGTTACTCATCATTTCTTTTTATTTACAGATTGTGATGAACTTTCCGATGGACATCATGTGATGAATTTCATTTTCTTTTTATTTCACTATATTTTATTTAACACTTTGCAAGAACATGTTTTTTCTTGGTTAGGTTCCAAAGAAATGGGTAAAAATTAACTTTCAATAATAAAACATGTTCTTAAAATTAAATCATGTTTTGATCCCAAGTTTTTGGAGGTGTAGAAATGGCATGTTGCAGTGCATTGTTGTTTAATTTCTTACACAAACCCCATTTGAATAAGATGTGGTTTGCGAAAGAATTTAAACAACAACGTAAGAACACTGCAACGTGTCTATTTCTACATCGCCAAAAACTTGGGACTAAAACATAATTTAATTTGCAGAAAATGTTTTATTAGTTGAAAGTTAGTCTGACTCATTTCTTTGGAACCTAACCAAGATAAAGCATGTTCTTGTAATTAAATAAAATATAGTGAATTTAGTAATTTTTGTGCTATAATTGTAAATAAGGAGATGAATTTATGAATTTTGTAATGCTAAATATGGATTTGTAATGCTAAATATGAATTTATGAATTTTGTAATGCTAAGTATAATTTTTGTGCTGTAATTAAAAAACTGGATGTCAAATTAATCTGAAAAACTGGGGATAACTCAATATTGAATTTTGTAGCAAAACTGACTAGCAAAACTGGAGGCTAGCCCAGAAAAAAAAAATATATATATATATAGGACAATCATACACGGATATTTAACTAAAAACCGTGTACAAATAGTAATTGTACACGGATATTTGTTGAATAGCTACACAGAATTTTTTTTATGTGTAGAAAAGACTAGCATTGTACACGGTTCTTAAGTACAAATAGCCGAGTATGATTTGTTAGAGAGCTACACGGATTTCTTAACTAAAATTCTTGTAGAAAAGTTTTTGTAGGGTTTTGGTATAAAAGGCCTTCTCCTTCCAGCGCTGTTTTTTTTATCAAGTAATTAATACTGTCTCTCTCTTTGTATTGAATGTTGATCCGATTTCTACAAAGGCTAGCAGCTGGGATTATCTAAGATCTTTGAAGTTTGTATTTTCTCCTCTCTATCTTTCTAATGTTAGTGTATAGATATTTTTTTTTTCCTTTTCTTCCTCTAATTTTATGTTACTTATTATTACTTATTTAGGTCATGTGTAATTAGTGTATTGTTGTCCAATAACCGACCTATTGATGTTTTTAGGTCCTTGCCCGTTCAAAATTAATCCAATAGGGATTAATTTTGGATAGTCTCCGTTTTGGGACTGCTCTTTGAATATTGTGTCTCATTTAGGATGTGAACACAAATTAGCGGGATTTAATTAGTAATTGAGGAAAGTTCGACAGTATTTTCCCTTATTGCTCCTACGAGTATGTGGTTTGTACGCGTACTTGGGAAGTTAAGGGGAAATGCTGCCAAATTTTTCTCAAATACTAATTAAATCTCGCTAATATGTGTTCACATATGGGACATAATATTCAAAGAGTGGGTTAGGATTGTAAGCCGGTCCTTTGTAAGCCTAGAATTTGGTACAATTTATATGTTGACCATGATTAATTGAAATCATTTTTTTAATTTAATTTACAGATGGATCGAAGTTGGATGTATGAATTGTGACGTGATAGTGAAGAATATTTGGGTCACGTTGATGAGTTCATAAAATTCGCTGAGAGTTATAGAGTGAAGATGAAGGAAGCCGACATTTTGTGTCCTTGTAGAGATTGTAAATTTTTTTTAAGATTTGGGGACTCCGAAGAAATTAGAGCTCATTTGATTTGTCGTGGATTTAAGAAAAAATATAAATGTTGGTTCATGTATGGTGAGAAATTTGAAGAAAGTAATTGTACCAATAAGAATTCTAACCGTTGTGAAGAGAGCGATGAGAATGTAGAAATTTTTGATAATTTTGAACTTGATTTCAGCAATGATGATGAGAATGTCAAAATTTTTGATAATGTTGAACTTGATTGCAACGACGATGATGAGCTGGAGATGAATATTGATGAAAATGTAGTACACGAGTACACTGATAATTTGGAGGACATGTTACATGATGTGGAAGATGAAATTAGTGATAAAAATTATGATAAATTTCAGTATTTGTCTAATGAATCTAAAAGGCCGTTGTATCTCGGGTGTACCAAATTTACGAAAATGTCAGCTGTGTTGAAATTATTTAACTTAAAAGCAGACAATGGTTTGAGCGATAAGAGTTTCACGTCCTTATTAAAGCTTTTAGGAGAAATGCTCCCAGATAACAACGAGTTACCCCGTACAATATATCAGGCAAAGAAGTTGATATGTCCAGTGGATTTGAAGATCGAAAGAATACATGCATGTCCGAATGACTGTGTATTGTATCGTAATGAGTACGAGGCCATGCATGTTTGTCCTAAGTGCAGTGTTTTCCGGTATAAACGTAAGGACCAGGACACTACTGATTGTGACGACGACAAAAAGGGCAGGCCTCCGGCTAAGGTGTTGTGGTATTTGCTGATAATACCGAGATTCAAACGGTTATTTGCAAATCCCAAAGATGCGAAATTATTGCGTTGGCATGAAGAAGGGCGCAAAAAGGACGGTAAACTAAGACACCCGGCTGATTCTCCTCAGTGGAGAAATTTTGATAGACATTTCAAAGATTTTGGTTCCGAGATGAGAAACTTCAAGATTGTGGTGAGCACAGATGGAATGAGTCTGTTTGGGAGCATGAGCAGTCGGCATAGTACTTGGCCAGTTCTTTTAGCCATCTACAATCTTCCTCCTTGGTTATGCATGAAACGCAGGTATATAATGATGTCATTACTAATCCAAGGACCCAGACAACCCGGAAATGACATAGATGTATATCTCGCACCATTAATTGAGGACCTCCAAAAATTGTGGCGTGATGGCATCCCGGTGTGGGATGCGTACAGCAAAGAGACCTTTAACTTGCGGGCCACGGCGTTTTGCACCGTAAATAATTTCCCCACGTACGGGAATTTATCGGGTTACACTTGTAAAGGAGCAAAAGCGTGCCCTATCTGTGAAGATGATACACAGGTGCTGAGGTTGAAGAATTGTCAAAATAATGTATTTATGGGGCACCGTAGGTTTCTTCCAATTAATCACCCATATCGTAAGAAGAAGAAAGCATTCAACGGGAAAGTTGAGCTTGGAGTGGCCCGTCGTCCATTAGATGGGAAGGGTGTCTTCGAGCGTGTTAAAAACCTTGATGTTGTGTTTGAAAAGTGTGCCACAGAACCACCGAAGAATATTTGGAAATAACTATATTTTGGAACCTACCTTACTGGGAATATTTAGAAGTGAGACATTGCATAGATGTCATGCATGTTGAAAAAAATGTCTGCGACAGTTTGACTGGTTTATTATTGAACATTCCGGGGAAGACTAAAGATGGTATCAATGTTCGAAAAGACATGGTAGAAATGGGAATACGACCCGAGCTTGCACCGCATGAGAAAGGGAAGCGCACATACCTAGCCCCCGCAATGTGCACAATGTCGAAGAAAGAGAAAACAAGCTTTTGTGAATGCCTTCGTAGTATTAAGGTCCCATCAGGGTATTCTTCGAATATTAAGAAGCTGGTGTCGATGAAGGACCTGAAATTGGTCGGTCTGAAATCTCACGACTGTCATGTTTTATTGACACATATGATTCCTGTTGCAATTCGGGGGGTTTTACCAAAGCCCGTTCGTCAAACCATTACGAAGCTTTGTTTTTTCTTCAATGCAATAAATTTCAAAGTGATAGACCCTCTAATACTGGACTCTTTGCAAAAGGAAGTCGTCGCTACTCTTTGCCAACTTGAGATGTATTTTCCGCCATCTTTTTTCGATGTTATGGTTCACCTTGTTGTTAATCTTGTGAGAGAAATCAAGATTTGTGGTCCTGTGTTCCTGCGGTATATGTATCCATTCGAGAGATACATGGGCATTTTGAAAAAATACGTAAGGAACCGACATCGACTTGAAGGTAGCATTGTAGAAGGATATTCCACGGAAGAGGTGATTGATTTTTGCACCAACTACATGACCAGTGTCTGTCCTATTGGCGTTTCAAAGTCTCGATACGAGGGAAGGCTCCAAGGAGTCGGGACAATTGGGTTGAAAGCTATAGTTGCTGATAGAGATGAACTACAAAAGGCACATTTTTTTGTACTACAGCACATGACAGATGTTGCTCCCTATATAGATGAGCACATGACAATCCTTCAACAAGAGTACTACTCGAGAAGTCTGGCTTACCAACGAGCATAATCATTCATTTATAGGATGGCTGAGAGAAAGAGTGAAGTCACACCCCAATAGGAGGCCCGTAAATGAAATTGTTCGACTGCTGGGCGAAGGACCCCAAATTGTTGTTAGAACATTCCAAGGATACAAAATTAACGGATATACATTTTACACTAAATCCCAAAGTGATAAGAGCACGATGTAAAATAGTAGGGTGACGTTGGTGGCGACGTCTCAAGAATTCAGTAGATCCGGAGATTCCTAGCTCGTAATAACATCAAAGTCGTATTATGACATTATTGAAGAAATTTGGGAGCTCGTTTACAGTCCTCACCTTAGCATTCCCTTGTTTCGGTGTCAATGGGTCGAAGACTGGGGTGTTAAAGTTGATAACGACGGGTTCACACTCGTTGATTTTAACAAAGTTGGGTATGTTGATGATCCGTTTATACTCGCCAAGCAAGCAACCCAAGTCTTTTATGCCACTGACCCGAGTGATAATAGGTGGAGCGTCGTCCTATCTAGGAAAAGAAGGATTGTTGGGGTAGAAAACGTCGTCGACAAAGAAGAGTATGGCCAGTTCGACGAAATACCTCCATTTTGTACCGATGTGCAAACTGAGGTAGCCTCAATTGAAGAACAAGACGAAGCAAACTACATGTGATCCGACCACAATGAAGGAATATGGGCCGAATGTAATGTGAAATTAGCGAAAAAAGAGAAAAATGAAAAAAAGCCAATGTATAATATTTATTTTGTTAAGAAATAACTTTTTAATTATCTTGTTTAGAAACAACTTTTAAATAATATTCTAGTTAAAATATTTCTATTTCAAAACATCATAATAGTTTTTACATATTAGTTCAAATATTAAAGATTAGTAAAATAATATTTCTAGTTAAAATATTTCTATTAGGATTTAAATATTAGTTGAAATATTAAATTTCAGTAAAAAAATATTTCTATTTCAAACATTTTGAGTTCAAATATCAAATATTAGTTCAAATAATACCGTATACTTATTTATTATCAGTTTAAGGGTTACATATAGTAATTTATTATCAGTTTAAATAATATAAAAAATAACAAGTTAAACCAACTTAATATTTTCAATTATTTCACACGCTGCCTTTTAGTTAATAATACATGTTGGAATAGTATCGTACACGGATTATTAACTAAAATTCGTGTAGAAAGTGAGAAGAGCTACACGGCTTTTTAACGAAAGGTCTATGTAGAAAGGGTAATCGCACACAGATGTTAGAGTAAAAGTCCGTGTCTAAAGGGTTTAGGGTTTAAGGGGAAAGGGGAGCTACACGGATTGTTAAGTTAAAATTCGTGTAGAAAAATGTAGGGTTTTGGTATAAAAGGCATTCTCCTTCCGGTGCTGTTTTGATCAAGTAATTCTGATCAAAAGAAAGAATAGAAAAGGAAAATAATTTAGTGCTATTCAGATATGGAAAATCCTAATCCTGCGGGAAATCCCAATCCTCCAAAAATCCTTAATTCCGGGGGATCATGTGGACGAAGATATACATGTCCCCACTGCGGGAAGCCCAAAGTTAGGACTCCCATAATTGAGTGGCGACATGTACCCCCGCCACCTGTGGTTGAAGTCTCTTCTGATTCGGATTCTGATGAATCTGATTCGGATTCTGATTCTTATGAAGGTGATTCGGATTCTGGTCCTGATGACCCTTACGGTCCACTCGGTCTAATTAATGATCCCAAAGTTTGGTTAAGGTTGAGAAGAAGCAAGAGAGTATGGGAAAATGTAAACAAGAATGGAGGCAAGCGAGCAAGATACTTCCCTGAAAAGAGAAAAAGGGGACGCAATTAGTGAGAAAGAATAGTTTTTTAATTAGGGATAGAGACTTATGTTTGTTATATATTTTATGTTT
Source organism: Carex parvula (assembly GCA_025461045.1). Taxonomy (NCBI): domain Eukaryota; kingdom Viridiplantae; phylum Streptophyta; class Magnoliopsida; order Poales; family Cyperaceae; genus Carex; species Carex parvula. The sequence continues at coordinate 39,088 of JAJGRW010002623.1, read as the reverse complement.
TTGTTTTGGTATTAAGTGATGTATCCAGTAACTATCCCTATGTTATTAATATATGAAGTATTTTTATTTTTTATTCTCTTGAACTTTTTATTTAATTTCTTTTGTACTATTCACATTTTTTAACATTACACTTTCCAAATTTGATTTTATGATGAAGAACATGTAAATAAGTGAGACAAAGATAGGTCTTAAAAATTTATCAAACTTGGAAAAGCCAATTTGAGGACAGACAAGTATTAGTATTTGGTTTTAAATATTAGTTCAAATATTAAATATTAATAAAAAATATTTCTATTTCTAACATTTCTAGGTCAAATATCAAATATTAGTTCAAATAATACATATAATAATTCATTATCACTTCAAATAATACAAAAAATAACAAGTAAAATCACTTAATATTTTTAATTACTTTCTACACGGACTTTTAGTTAATAATACGTGTAGAAAGGGTCTTTCTACACGGACTTTTAACTAAAAGCCCGTGTAGCTCTCCTTCATTCCACACGGATGTTAAGTTAATATCCGTGTAGAAAGAGGGTTACAATATAATAAATGACTTAGCTCGCGCCGCTTCGAGTCCTTCTTTGCCCTATTTCACCTCTCTATTTCTCTCTCTATTTGAAAAAAAAAGACAATGCAGGACTGAGAAGGCCGAGTACCCTCGTTGCGATTTCTCCAAATGCTCGACCTTCCTCTCCAAGTCAGATTTTTCCTTCTCCCAGGATGCTGCTTGTGCCTGTTCTGCCTTCAAAGGAGGGAGAAATCTGAGTTGGGAAAGGAAGGTCGAGCATTTGGAGGAAGTTCATGCTGTGGAGTTGTATTTCTAAAAAGAAAATGAACGCTATGAAGGTTTGGTACAGGAACTCAATGCTCAATTGCAGATTTTCAAACCTTACATGAAAGTTGCAAAGGCAGAGAGGGAACAAAGTTGAAGGGGAAAAGGTACAAGGTACACGGATATTAAACTAAAAGTCCGTGTATAAAGGGTTTAGGGTTTAGAACTCTGGAGGGTGAGCTACACGGTCTTTTAACTAAAAGTCCATGTAGAAAGGGTAATCACACACGGATGTTAAAGTAAAAGTCCGTGTAAAAAGGGTCTTTCTACATGGACATTTAACTAAAAATCCGTGTAGCTCTCCTTCTTTTCTACACGGATTTTAAATTAAAAGTCCGTGTGTAAAGGTCTTTCCACACAGATGTTAAGACAATGTATGTGTAAAAAGAGGGTTACAATACATATTACGCGCCTTCTCTTCCAAATTTTTCATAACTTAGCCCGCGCCTTCTTTTCCAAATTTTTTTTTAACTTAGCTTGCGCCGCTTCGAGTCCTTCTTCCCCACCTCACCTCGATTTCGTCGCCTCTCCTGGCGAACCACCTCTCCGGTCCGACAACCTACCTCTTCTTTCTCGGGTAAACACTCAAACCTCCATTTGCGAAGAAATTTTGGTATAAAAGTTTTGGTATTACTGTATTTACTGTATTTACTTTGGTATTTACTGAAAAAGTTCTATTTAATTTTTATAGAACCATGTCGATTGAGGGTGAGCACGTAGATATGATGAAAGAAGACGAGCACCAAGCTGCTGCCCAATCAGGTTCGGTGAAAAGGAAAAGAGGTCCCACAATGTGCACGTCCACGTCCGAGAAGCAGCAACTGGAAATCGAGTTCAATAAAAATGGGTGTGCGAAGGGTAAAAGACGAATGCCGTACTCAAATTGGGTGAGCAATTTGGCAAAGCAAAAGGCAGACATCTTGGTAGAGAGATGGGATTAGTTTTCGAAATTAGAAAAGGACGACTGGTAGAACATTGTTAAGGTGAAGTACCTAACTAATCGGTTTTTTTTAATTGTAAATGAACTTAAATGCGGTAATTTGGGTGTCTATCAGGCTCAGTGGAACATCCCGGATGACATCCCGAATGCGGTAAATGATAAGACTTTGAGGATAATGAATGAAGGTTGGAAGCAATTCAAAAGCACGTTGAATACGGATTACATGGATAAAGGTAAAAGCCCGGTAGGATACTATCCTTGGCTGACTCAAGAGAAGTGGGAGAAGTATGTGGAGATGAAGAGCACGGAGGAGTTCAAGGTATGTAAATTTAGCAAAATTACTTTTTTTCCTTTCTCGATTTGAATTATGTTCCTAAAGCTAATTGACTTACTTTGATGTGTGAAGAAAAAAAGGGAGGAGGGCAGGAGGATCGTTGCCATGAACAAGTATCCGCACAAGTTAGGGTCGGGTGGTTACCAGGGTAAGTCGGAAGAATGGGGAAAAATACTGGAGATGAACAAAGACTTTGACTCACCCATGGTTAGGATAAAAAATCCTAGGGCCCAAGATTGGACGATGGCAAGGTCCGAGTTAACCGTTGACGGGAAGATAGTACTACATCAAAAAGCCCGCCCAGTGGCTCAGAGAATGGTAAGAGTCTTTCGTTAAAACTTTGTGTAATTCAAGCATGTTAAAAACTTTGTGTACATCACTAATTCTTTTGCTATAACTAATTTTTCTATTAACAGTTGGAGGTGGAGGAGGAGGTCAATTCCGGTGCCCGGACGGTCGAAAGGCAAGATGACTCCTTGTCCATAGTGCTCGGGAATTCAGAACACCCTGGTTGAGTAAGGGGCGTAGGGGCCTACAGGGGCTGGAAGGACGTATTTAATGGACCAAAACCTTGAAGGAAATCTCTTGCGAAAGTGAACAAAGACGAGATAGTTGCGCAGATACGCAAGGAGGTGAGCGCCGAGTACGACGCAAAGATGGAGGAGATGGAATCAAGGTTGCGTGCCCAAATTACAGCTCTGGCGTAGCCATCCGAGAAAGCACCTCCCACTCCAATGGGAGTTCGGCGAAGTAGTCAAGCATCCGGGACGTTCGGAGACGATTTGGATAATCTAAAGGTAATCACTACTTGTTCGTAATCTAAAGGCAATTACTACTTGTTCATAACCTTGTTGGACAATATTTCATTTTAAAAATAACTACTTGCACGAAATTACAGCAAGCCACATCATGCGACCTCGTCCTGTGGCTCGGGAATAAGCCTCTGATCGCTGCTCATGGCATTGTACATCCAGGAGCTGCAAGTGTACACAATGAGCAGCTAAGGCCTGACCATGCCACCGTACAGGTTGACTTAGTCTTGCAGGGATGGGAGCATGTACCTCTTCCTGTCCCAATTGAGGGGGTAATGCTGGTGCTCGATGAAGCCCGGACGTCATTTGTCTAATGGCCCAAGAGTCAGATTATTTTGGATCAGGTAATCTCTAAATAATCAAGTTCTTTTGTTATATTCAAAGCATCATTTTCAAATACTTGAAAAAGTCGCACAAAGGGCGTGATGTCATCGGTACGAAGGGACGAAGAAAAAGGACCTGACCCTCCTGCCCAACCAGCAGGACCTGACACTCCTGCCCAACCAGCAGGACCTGACCCTCCTGCCCAACCAGCAGGACCTCGGCCACATCGTCTTCTCACCGAGGAAGAATACAATCTCATTCCCAAAAAGGATTTGCGGGATCTCCATAACCGCTTGACGACGGCACCCGAGGGCATGACGGATATCCTTATCACTATCCCTCCGGGGATGTTTCTACACGATGGCTCGACTATCGCGCTGTCGTTCGACGACTTCAAAGACTTTCTACATGCCTCGGGGTCCGATAAATGGCTCGATGTGGGGCACATCACCATTTTCCTCATGTTAGTGACCAAAAATTATTTATATTTGATTTCATAGCACTGAAGTATATATTCTAATGTAATATGATAATTTTTCAGGAAGCTAATCCGAAACTGTGAATATAAGGGCAAAAGGAAGAACTTGTCTGCTTTTCTGGACCCCGGCAAACTTAATGCGACGAATGTGAAAAGTGCTCCGACGGAGTCTATCCAGTACCTGTGTGGCGCGATGCACCGTGCTAGTAAGGAGAAGAAGAGATTTCTTCTCTTGCCATACCACCAGAGGTTACTTCTAACCTTAAGTTTTAAATATAAATAATTGAAATCACACCATTAAGTCAAGCAAACACTTGTGTCACTATTATATATGCCAAAATATTTGCGTATTGTATGCTAAGATCCTATAATTCTTCTCCTCCCACAGTGGACACTGGTGTTTGCTCATCACTGTGCCTTACATGAATGCGGTTTACGTCGTGGATTCTTCACAGCCCAAAGAAAAGGTCGCAATTGACAAGGCCAAAGCAATCTACTCTTATGTAAAAAAGTAAGCAATAATAATTTACTTGGTTTGATTTTTTCCCAATTATAACAAATTGTGGAATTGCTAATTAGAGTCACTCCATTTTGTAAGGGCTTTTGTTGCATACGTTAAAAAAGGAGGATTGCAAAGCACGGAGAAGGGAGTCAAAGATAAGTTGAATTGGAGGTGGTGGCGGGTGAGCACAACACAATTCTATAATTTCATATTTTGTTCAAAAAATTATTGTCATTCTAACATAGGCCACTAAATGTAAATTGTAAGACCCGCAACAGGAGGAGGGTTGGGAATGCGGATATTACATGATGATTTCCCTGTTTGACTTTGTTGAAAGAATGCAATTCCAATTTCCAGATGTGGTATGTAATTCATATTAATTGTGCCTATATAATAGCAATTGATATTTTCATATTATGCTTACTTATAATTCTCATTTCATTAATAGCAATTGATTTGCGACTGTCTTGCATCTACCTTTTCTTATTACTAACTAATACCAAATTATAATTGTAGCAAGCATCAAAGCAATCTCATTAAACCAAGGAGCAGATCGAGAAAGTAAGATGTATGTGGGCAAGGTGGTTTCTATCTGAATTTTGTAATGTTGAACATGGATTTGTATAATTTTGTACAATTTAGTGTATATATGAATTTAGCAAGCATAATTTAATATCAAATTATCTGAAAAACTGACTAGCAAAACATAATGGTGTATATGAATTTTAGGAGAACTGGCTAGCAAATTAAACTGGAGGCTAGCCCAGAAACAAAAAAAACCATAAAAAAAAGGACAATTCTACATAGATATTTAACCAATGCCCGTGTAGAATGACTTAAGAGAGCTCCACAGATTATTTTATATTTGTCCGTATATGATAGTTACGAGAGATACACGGATATGAAATTAGAAGTCCGTGTAGAAAGAGCAATTCTACACGGATGTTAAACAAAAGTCCGTGTAGAGAGCTACACGGATTATTTTATATTTATCCGTGTATGATAGTTAAGAGAGCTACACGGATATGAAATTAAACGTCCGTGTAGAAAGAATAATTCTAAACGGATGTTCAACCAATGTCCGTGTAGAACGAGTTTAGAGAGCTACACGGATTATTTTATATTAGTCCATGTATGATAGTTAAGAGAGCTACACGGCTATGGAATTAAACATCCGTGTCGAAAGAGTATTTCTACACGAATGTTTAACCAAAGTCCGTGTAGAACGAGTTCAGAGAGCTACACGGTTTATTTTATTTTTGTCCATGTATGATAGTTAAGAGAGCTACACGGATATTAATCTAAAAGTCCGTGTAGAAAGAGTAAGCTACACGGTTATTAAATTAAATGTCCGTGTAGAAAGAGTAGTCGTACACGGACGTTTACGTAATATCCGTGTAGCTCGATTAAATGGAGAGCGCCACAGGCAGGTGTTTGTACACGGCTGTTTATAAAGTAATCCGTGTAGAAAGCGTTATAATGCACACGGGTTAATATATGTGTGTAATTTTTTACCTATTCATACACTCTCAACTCCTACACGGCAGAAAATCTGTATAACTCCTCCAGTAATGTCCGTGTACAATCTCTTTTCCTGTAGTAGTGCAAACACATGCTATATGCATATTGCATACCGCTCATCACACACATCACTTGTACCAGCGGCTTGTAAACTTAAACTAAACCCGCAATTTGTGGTTCCAATATAATATTCGTGTGATGGAAAGCCCATTGTACAACAAAAGGGATCCGCCTCTGCTCCTTTTCTCAGAGAAAAGGAGGACCCTGCTTTTCCGATCCGAACCATTCAAATTCGTTGAGATTTGTGTATGAAAAAGTTGTTTTATCGAGATACGTGAATGAATGAATTTGAATGGTTCGGATCGGAAAAGCAGAGCCCTCCTTTTCTCTGAGAAAAGGAGCAGAGGCGGATCCCAACAAAAGGTAGACATTTCAGCACAGTGCTTTACAGAAATAAGGGTCATTCCCTTATTAGTATTTGTAAAGGCTATCAGCACAGTGCTTTACAGAAACAAATGAGGTACCTTAGGTGCTCTTTTAAAGGGTCCTGTGCATTAAAGGCTTGGGATGGATTGATCCATATTCTGATCGGACGGTCTGGATTGAAACTCATACGATGCATTACCTTAGAGGTTCAGCTAATTATTTGTCCAATAGTTGACCCCGGATATGGTTCCAAGCAAATCTTTTGATCAATTATATTATATTGTTCTATATTGAGTCTATTTAAGTATCTCAATAAGATTCGTAGGATCTTATAAATGCCCAACGACTCTCTAGAAGAAAATAGCACACCTGTGCTGACATTCCTGCATGTATAATTATGTTTACTGGGTGGAATTTGATTGTTATCTGCCCCAAAAAGACTACACCATTATTACCGCATAGTTTTGAATTTAGCAGTGAGTAAATTTTTAGTGCTAACTGCTAAGTACTATAGAACTATATATGTGAATATGTTTTACTAGAAAAGCCCTATGTTCTTAACTAGGATCGATGAAATTTCTTTTTTGACGATTTTTATTTAATAGGTAACAAACAAATACTAGTAAATAAATTTCAATAGGCTTTTAAATAAAAAAAAGTTTGAAAAGGTTTTGCCACAAATATCAGGTTATGGGATCATTTAATTTTTTCCAATTCTTATTTTGTCAGCGTGTAAAAGTTTACGCATAGCCCCGGCTAATCATTAATTGGTCCATCGAGAAAATCTTTCCTTGCGTTTACTCTTGCTATTTCTGTATACAGGTGCTGACAGGGGCAGACCTAGAGTGTTCCAGGGGCGCATAGTGGAGATTTATCGGTTCCGACCGACTTTACTCTGAATTTTTTTTTGCCACCCTCTGGACGTTTAATTTGTAATTCGAGTTAAATTTAGAGTTAAAATTAAAATAAATCTGTTGAATTTTGATTGGTAATTAAAATTATAAGTCAGAGGATCAGAAATTACAAGTCAAAGTATTAGAAAGTATAAGTTAAATCATTGTTTTTTATCGAGTACCCAATTGGTTATTGAATTTAAATCCGATTCGATATTTTTTTGTCCCCGCTGACGAAAATCCTGGATCCAAGAACAAAAGAAGGGAGGAGATAACCAAGGGGTACGTGTAGAATTGATATCTAGCTTAGTGATCAACCATGCCACGTCAGAAGCTCACCGTCTTGGAAACACTTGATGCCACAAAGACGCAAGGATATCATTTTTTGGCGATTGTTGTCGCAGGCATGGGTTTCTTTACTGATGCCTCGGTCGTATATACTACACCGACCTTAACTACCCAAAACCCGGCATCCTTCCTCCTAATGTATATGCTGCTGTCACTAGTGTCACACTATGTGGCACCCTCGCTGGCCAGCTATTCTTCGGCTGGCTCGGTGATAGACTTGGAAGGAAGAGCACATATGGTTTTATGCTAATTCTTATGATCATATGCTCTCTCGCTTCAGGTCTCTCCTTCGGCCAAGAGCCGAAGGGCATCATGGCCACCCTCTGCTTCTTCCGCTTCTGGCTTGGATTTGGTGTTGGTGGCGACTATCCTCTCTCTGCTACCATTATGTCTGAGTATGCCAACAAGCGCACTCGTGGCTCCTTCATTGCTTCTGTGTTTGCCATGCAGGAAAGAATTTGAATAATTCAGCCTTTAATTTTTTTGAGTAAAAATAGGGGAGATTCAGACTTTAATTATGTATAATAATTCTGAATACATTTACTAAGTGTGGATGGAATTGTGATATAATCATATGACAATTAACAGGGTTTTGGGATCTTATTTGCTGCCATTGTATCACTCATTGTTTCTGTTGTGTTCAAGAAACATTTCAATGCGCCTTCATACGAGACACACCGTATAAGGTCTACACAATCCCAGGCAGATTATGTCTGGAGAATTATTCTCACGTTTGGTTCCATTCTAGCAGCACTGACATTCTACTAGAGATATCTTCAGTAAGGTCGGGTGGCCTCCCCAAGGCAAAGACCATGAATGCCATTGAGGAGGTCTACCGTATTGCACGGGCTCAGGCTATCATTGCCATGTGTGGTACCGTACCTGGCTACTGGTTCACCGTTGCTTTCATTGACATCATCGTCCATTACCATATCCAGCGTTTGGGCTTCAGCTTTATGACCATGTTCATGCTAGCGCTGGCCATCCCCTACCACCACTGGACCACACCTGGCAACCATACCAGCTTTGTTGTGTTATATACATTCACCTTCTTTTTTGCCAATTTCGGCCCTAACTCGACGACTTTCATTGTTCCAGCCGAGATTTTTCCAGCCAGGCTTCATTCACCCTGCCATGGTATCTCTGCGGCCTGTGGCAAGGCCGGAGCTATAGTTGGGACATTTGGTTTCTTGTACTCCTCAAGGAAGGACTGTTGCCTCTAGGGACAAGGGGTATCCCAAGGGCATAGGTATGAGAAACTCTCTCTTTATTCTTGCCATTACAAACGCTTGTAGTTTCTATATGTCAAAATTTGTACCGGAGGCCAAGGGTAAGTCACTTGAGGAGATGGCCCTGGAGACCGTTGATGAAGGTGAAGAAGCCCTGGCATCCACTTCTCATGTCTGAGCTGATACGAACATATGATGGATTCCTATCATAGTTACTCATCCTTTAAATTTCTTTGTTATTGCGACTTGGCATTGTTTTGTTTTTTCATTGTCATTTGTTTAACTTAAGTGTGCATATGTAAAAATATTGCTGAACTGAATTAAAGTTTTTTATTGATTAATTTGTTCATGGAATACAATACATAATGTGAAGTCTATATATAACTCTATATAATAGAGTACAAAGATTTCATAGCCGTTAGAAATGATGAAAAATAGCTTGAGAGCCGATGCCTTAATTTTTCTGGTCATGAAGAGGGTTTAAATTTGCAAAAGTGCAACACTGGGTTTTGCTAAGTGCACCCATTGTTGTCATCTCCAACACTGGGTTTTGCTTGACTTAAAATCGGTGTAACTAGGTACACGATCTCAAAACAACTGTTGCGTGTCTAGTGTATATTCGTCAACAATATTTGAAAATAATAAAGTTGCATGGAATTATTATTTTATATTTGTTTTTTTTAAGTTAGTGATTTTAAATGCCTACTAACAATTTCGTTGATAAAAACGTATTTACAATTAGTCAAATGACCGTAATTTCTAGATCTAATATTTTATTCTGATGAAATCTTCTAAACTATAATATTCTAATCATACTTATTTAAACTCTTAATCACTCTAATACCTTCATCCCATCGCGCTCCACGACCCAATCTGCTTCTTCGACCGTTGTCACGTTTCGACGATGACCGGATCTACTCACCGTCACACTCCAATCGAGATGTGGATCACTCCAATACCTGCATCCTCATCTCGCTCCACTACCGGATCCGTTTCTCTGACTGTCACCGCACTCGACGACGACCGGATCTATTCACCATCACGCTCCAATCGAAATGAAGAGTCTATGCTCTGATCTCTAACGATATCGCATTCTCGGCTCCACTCAGCTCCCTCCCCTCTCCCTTATTCTCCTCTCTGCCCGAGAAGGTAGAACTAAGAGAGAGGGGAGGAGGCACAACTGTGTTGAAGTAAAGTTTAGATGAGATAAGAGGGGCAAAATGGAGGAGGAAGATGGAGGAAGGGGGAGGCGGCTGTCTGTCAGTAATCTATCATTAAAATGGAAGAGAGAGGGGAGGAGGTACAACTGTGTTTATGACGTAGCCAATATGTAGGGCGCAGAAAGTTGCACAAAGGGGAAGGTGTGTGCACATGTGTTTAAATGCCTCAGGGTTCAATACTCTCGGTTTTCAAGACATGGAGAGAACATCGAACTTGAAACATTCAGTTCTTTCTACTGTTCCTTATGGTTCACCCCCGACGGACCTACTATTCATAATCAGTCTATCGAGAGAGTTTATTGATTGTGGAGACGTTTAACTCCCAGCAGGTGCAAGCCATACTGAACACCTCGTTCATTTCAGAATTTGTGCCTATCTTTTGTGAATTGAATAATGCGGCTAAAAGGGGACTCATGTATTGACTTTGGATTTGATTTGGTTCTCTTTGTTTGGACATATGTATGTGTATATTGATTTATATTAAAATAGTGTTTATTATATTTTTGAATGGAATTTGGATGTTTTAAGAAGGGTACATGTGTTCTTTGTTTGTATTTAATTCATAACATGTTTTATTTGTCCTTTATTCATGAAGAAAATCAGTTAAATTTGTGAAAAGGGGTATTTTGGTCATTTCAGAAATTGTCTGGTGCTTGATTATGCTCAATTTTGGTTTAGAAACATAGGGAATTTAATTTGGGTTCATTTGGAGGTGGTTTGAGTCAATTTGGACTTGAGATGAAAAAGTTATGGCCAAAACGGACTGAAAAGGGCTTGTTTGTGAAGTTTTATGTTTTCCAGGGACGTGTTGGTAATTTCTGAAGGGTTTGGACATGTAATTTGGGATTTTGGCAGGATTTGGAGAGCAATTTGGGCTTCCAGGGACTTGTTTGAGAAGTTTGTAAAACGTCAGGGACTAATTTGTGAATATCCAAGGACAGCGCTTGTGACTTTATTTTGTCATAAGGGTCTGATTGAAAAGGGTTCCGATTCTTTATCAATCCAGGCTTTGAGGTTTGCATTGGGCCTTCAAGATTTGTGCCGAGGGCCTCTCGCTACTACTGCCTTCATGTTCTTCGTGGTTTCAACTTGATTCTTTCGCGAAATGGGTTTGTAGAAGATGAACTCTTGTCAGCTTTCGACACTGCTTTAAGTGAGCATCAAAGACTCATTTTTCATAGGATTTGATCATATGATGCATTGATTTTAACCTGCAAGTACGAAACATTAGATCCGGAGGGCATGTGAGAAATTTATCACATTTTTATATATTTATTTGACATTCATTTCAAGGGTGTGCATATACACAGATATATGTGCATTTATCATTTTTATCCGACTTTGGAACCTGATTCTGGACAATCTAGTGAACGGAAATTTTGGTATTTTATATGGTTCTGAAGAGGGAGGTGCAAACTACAATTCCGCAAAGTTTCATGATTTTTGAGACATTATTTGTATGTCTTAAGATTGCGGGTAAAATGGAGGCTGCTTTTGCATGTGCAGTTTTTTACCAGTTTGGTCAATTTTTGAGACTTGATGTCTTTCATTTCACTTGATGGTTTTAAATGAAATTTTTCTGTCTTGTTCTATAATATCAGGACTACAAGACAGCCAATTTTCATGATTTTTCATGGTGTTTAGCTATGTCAAACGGAATTGTCAAGCAGTGACCAGCAGTTTTCTGTTTTTCTGAACTGCCAAACTTTGAAGGTTGATTCCCGCCAATTGGCTACACCAAATTTTGTATTCTTTATGTGAAAATGTTCGTTAAGTCATGATTTGTGTGCCTGTGCAACAGTTTTGCAAAACTCAATTCAGAGATATGCCAAATGTTTGTTTTCGTGCAAAAGTGCTTGCTGGTAAATGGGGTAGCAGTTTTCTGTTTTGCTGAACTTTGAAGACTATTTTCCGACAATTGGCTGCACCAAAATTTTTTTTCTTTATATGTATTTAAAGAGGAGAGTTCAAACTATAACCCTGTAAATTTTCATGAATTTTTAAGATTTATTTTTGTGCCTAAAGACCATGTAAAGTCAGAAGCAAACAGAAAACAGCAGTGAACTTGAGCTGTGCAGTTTTTATTTTTGGCATTGTCAACTTTGAAAAATTATTCTGAGAGATCTGCTGAACCAATTTTAAGGTTCTTTATATGAAAGTTCTCAGGAAATTATTTTCTACAAGCTGGTAAAATTTCATGAACTTTGGAGCTTCCTAGCTGTACCAGATTGGGGTCTAAACACAGGGGTAAGCTGGGAAACAGTGCTGGTATTTTGCTGGTTTTTCATATTTCGAAAGCTGAACTTTAGAAAATCATAGCAAATTCATAGAAAATGCTATAAATGTAAAATTTAGATCTAAATTGTGTGTTTTGAAATCCTCTATCTGACTGTACATTTTATTTTTCATTTTGGTCCTCGTACCAGTCTGCACTGGCTGTTTTACCAGAAGAGGTCAATTTCACTATTTTGAGGGTTTTCTTTGTATCAATATTATTTGCATGGTGCTTTGTTGCTAAGTTTGGTTTGGTACCGTACCAGAAACAAAGGAAAGAAGATCAAAGTTTCAAAAATTTATTTAATCAAAAGGTTTAAACATCAAAAGGATGTCAAAGTATGTTTTTTGCAAGAAGATCCTTGGTTTTTTGTTGAAATCATTATTTAAGTGTTCTTTATCTTGATCAAAGGACATATCATTGAGATTTCCTTAGGTTGAAGATGTACATGACATGGAACAAGTTCAACTTGTTGTCTATTCACATTTTGAACCTTCTATCTCTCACTATTCACACATTGGGCTATTTAATTTCCTTTAGCATACATGTGTATTTGCATAAGGAAATTAAACATCCTCTAATGTGCAAAATAGGTCAAATGACAAATCATTGAAATATCATGAATTTAAAGATGTAAATGACATGAAATAGCCAAAGCTATTGCCTATTTACACTTTGAACCTCCATTTCTCACTCTTTGCAAACAAGTCTTTCAAGATATTGTCATTTAGCAATTTTTTTTAGCTTCATAACATTGTATCTTGAATTTCATCTTTTGCAAATAGGTCATTTTTGTTGAGAGAATAATAAGGGAGACCAACATTGGCTCAACCCTATCAACTCTTGTGTGTTTAATTTTTTTATTGTCACTTTATTCCCTTTAATTCCTTTCATAAAATAATCAATATAACTTTCATATGGGAGGAGACTACACTAGCTCAATCCTCATATTTCCATTATTTAATTATTTTAGAAGGGATTAAAGGTGTGTAGAAAAAGAAAGAAAAGAAAAGGGAAAAGGAAGAGATTTTTGGTAGAATCATGGTTTTGTCAATTATTTAGGTTGAGTTATGCCTCATTTTTATTATTCTCTCTATTGTTGCATTGATTACAACAAAGAGAGTTTTATTTACTCAAAAGAACTTAAACTCGAAATCTAATTCATTACTACATTGATTGTAGCAAGAAAAAGAAATGATTTCATTATTATTTTTTTAGAACCTAGATCCATAGTCATTATTGAAACTAAGGATCCAAAATCCATTTTATTCATGCCATGAAAAAGATGAAAGAAAGCAAGAGAGCAAAATCGAATTAAGCAAAAAGAAAAGATCAAAAGAATGAACATCTAAAGACAAGAAGTAGATTTCAAGCTTCAAATAAGCATGTTTTATTGATTCATAGCTCCATTTACATGTACATCAAGGCCTTTAAGGCACTACATCTTTGGATTTCTGTCTATTCCTATTAGGTTTTTGGATGAGAAGAAGAGGGTTTTTGGGGAAGAAACCTCAAAGCTTTGCTCTATGAGTTGTGTGTGTGATTTAGGCCTTGTGTGGCTTGTGTATTTGGGAATACAAAAATATATGGCTGCTGCCCTATTTTGTGTTTATGGGTAATTTCGGCCTTGTAGAGTGTATATGTTGTGTTCTTTTTCTTCTTCAAATGAGGGATTTATATAGGCTAAGCAAGGGGTAGAGTCTAGGGTTTAGAGAAGCATTGTTGGCATGATCTCCACCATTCTTTTGTATTAAGTCTCATTCAAAGGTTTAGATGCATCCAAATGGTCATGCTTATCCCTCAAACTTGGAGGGAATATTCTTGGCATCTTCATTGGTTATGTGACATGTGTCTATGGGAGCAAGAAATATCTAGAGCATATTCTAGAACATATTCATCCCTCCTATTTTGACTTCTTCAATGGTCATGTGACATGTGTCCATGGGAGCAAAATATCTAGAGCATATTCTAGAGCATATTCCATTGATTTTGCAATAATTGGGCTAGCCTATTTAGTTTCGGCCATCCAGCAGCCCCAATTATTTTGGTGCGGCCTTATATAGCAAATTTATTTCAATGCATTATAAATCCAACTTTTTGTTCGGCCTCAAAATCTACATCTTCATTTGGTTTGATTTATATTTCGGCCAATGAATTTTACAATGGCTATTTCATTTGGCCTTTGACTTTATATTTGTTGTACTCCCTTTTTTTTGCCTTGACCGAGCAACAATCAAACTTCATATGGCTGCCAACATTTCGGCCAATGAATGCTATTTGAGCTATCATCATTCATTCATCATTTCATCATTTTTATTTATTATTTATATATATATAGAGCTGGGCTATGGTAAGTTGTGAAGTAAGAGGTCATTTTTACTTCACGCTCATATTTTCATTTTGAAAATTCAAACAACCGATCCGAACCGCTCAATATGTTCTAAATATTGAAATGTGCTTGGAGACTAAATTTTACAATTTTTGGAATTTTTTTACTATTTATTAAGCCTCTTTGAAAATCGCTGATCCGGTGGTCCAGAAAATTTTACTGTTTTTTACTGTTCACAGTGGATTAGCAATTTCAAAGTGGCTTAATAAATAGTAAAAAAATTCCAAAAAATGTAAAATTTAGTTTCCAAGCACATTTCAATATTTAGAAAATGTTGAGCGGTTCGGATCGGTTGTTTGGATTTTCAAAATGAAAATATGGCGTGAAGTAAAACGTTCACAACTCACCATAGTCTATCTATATATATATAGAGAGAGAGATAGGCTATGGTGAGTTGTGAAGTAAAACGTCGTTTTACTTCACGCCATATTTTCATTTTGAAAATCCAAACAACCGATCCGAACCGTTCAACTTTTTCTAAATATTGAAATGTGCTTGGAGACTAAATTTTAAATTTTTTGGAATTTTTTTACTATTTATTAAGCCACTTTGAAATCGCTGATCCGCTGTGAACAGTAAAAAACAGTAAAATTTTCTGGACCACCGGATCAGCGATTTTCAAAGTGGCTTAATAAATAGTAAAAAAATTCCAAAAAATGCAAAATTTAGTCACCAAGCACATTTCAATATAGAGAACATGTTGAGCAGTTCGGATCGGTTGTTTGAATTTTTAAAATGAAAATATGAGCGTGAAGTAAAAATGACATCTTACTTCACACACTACTACAGAAAAACAGATTGCACACGAACATTAATGGAAGAGCTACACGGATTTCCTGCTGTGTTTAAAGCCAGGGTGTATAAATAGGTCAGGAACTACACACGGATATTTAACCGTGTGTGATTATAATGATTTCTACACGGATATTCCCTAATTAACAGTGTACAAAGACCTGCCGGTGTCGCTCTACAAGTTACCGAGCTACACGGATATCCCCTAATTAACCGTGTACGATTCCTCTTTCTACACGGCTTTGTATTAAAAGTCCGTGTAGCTCTCGTAGGTATTATACACGGACTTTTGGTAAATATCCGTGTACAAATAGTTGAAGATTTTTTGTATTTCGCCTAGCAAGGCTATCATACACGGATTTTTCTAAAATATCCGTGTATGATTAGTATTGCACACGGATTTTTATAAAATGTCCGTGTATAAATACCTTTTTTTTTTTTTTGTATATTTTGTTTTTGGGCTAGCCTCCAGCTTTGCTAGCCAATTTTTTGCAACAGAAATAGAAATATATATTCATTTGAAACAGATTAATTAGCAAGAAATTCATATACTAAATTTATACAAAATTCATTATAGCAATAAATTCATTCGAAACATATTTTTATTACAATTAATCTATGCAAATCCATATCGAGGATTACAAAATTCCATGGCAAACCACCTTGCCCACATGCACCGCACATCGTCGATCTGAGCCTTGGTGTAATGCTCTTGCTTTGTCACATTCTACAAAATTATAATTTGATAATAGTTAGTATTTCAGAAAAGGTAGATATCAATTGCTTATTATATAGGAAATTAATATGAAGTACATACCGCTTTTGGGAATAGGAATTGTATTCTTTCGACAAAGTCAAACATGAATATCATCGTGTAATAAGCGCATTCCCAACCCTCCTTCTGTTGCGGGCTCTGAAATTTACATTTAGCGGCATTTGTTAGAATGACAATAATTTTTTTAACAAGATATGAAATTTCTAACTCATAAAGTGTGCTCACCAACATCCACTTCCAATTCAACTTGCTTTTCTTGCGCGTGCCCGTGCTATCTGATCCTCCCTCTTTAATATATTTCGCAAAAGCCCTTACAAAGTGAGTGAATGTAATTAGTAATTTATAATTTGATATGATTGAAAGAAATGCAAACCTATAGAATTGTTATTGCTTACTTATTCACAAAGGAAAGATAACTTTGCACTTGTCAGCCGCGATCCTTCCTTTGGGCTTACAAGAATCAACAATTATGCTCGTATGTAGGTACGGCACAATGAGAATCAAGCACCAATGTTTGCTGTGGGATCGAGGAGAAGAATTATAGTACTTTAGCATATAAAAGTCACACGAGTATTTGCTATGATTGATGGTGTGATTTCATTTTTTTATGTTTAACTTTTAATTCCTTTATACAATTCTTTAATTAAAATATAAACAACACATAAGTTAAGATTAGAACTAACCCCTCGTGGTATGGCATGAGAATGAATTTCTTCTCCTCCCCCTTAGCACGATGCATCGCAGAACACATGTACTCGATAGCCATATCCGGATAATATGTCACTGCCGTAGCACTCACTTTCTCGGGGTCCAGAAACATGCACAAGTTCTTTTCAACCATCTCATCACAGTTTCGGACTAGCTTCCTGAAAAACTCATCATATTGTAATTAGAATATATATTTGAGTTCTATACAATAATGAAAATATTTTAATATCACTAACATGAGGAAAATGGTGATGTGTGAAACATCGAGCCATTTGTCGGATGACGAGTGGTGGAAGAGGTCCTTGAAGTCTTTGAACGACAGCAGGAGATCCCTGCCTTCATGTAGAAACATCCCAGGTGGGACAGGGATGATGATAGCCTCCATGCCTTCGGGCGCCGTCATCAAGTAGTCGTGGAGAAGGCGCAAATCATTGGGCAAACGGCTGTATTCTTCTTCGGTGACCATAGGACGGGGCGGTGATTGTAGCGCGTCAGCCCCGACGTCGCAAGCCACCTCCTGACGTACCGGTGACATCGCCGTACCGGTAACATCATCTCCTCGTGTCTGTATCAAGTTATAGAATGGATTATTCTAGTATTTCAAAAAGAGTGAGTTGAATGTAACAAATAAATGGATTTTTTTATGGATTACCTGATCCAAAACAATCTGACTCTTGGGCCATTGGACAAATGACATCCGTGCATCATCAAGCACAAACATCTCGTCGGTAGGGACAGGAAGGGGTACGCGCTGCCAACCATCCACGACTAACTCAACCTGCACGCATGCATGGTCGGGCCTTAGCTGACCACAGTGTACACTCTTGGCTCCTGGATGTACAACGCCCTTAGCAACGATCAGAGGAACGCTACCATGCAACAGGACGAGGTCGCATGCTCTGGGGTCCTGCAAATTTATGGGAAAGTTAGTTTATTTTAATGATGCGATATTGTCTATCAAGGTTGCAAACAGGTTTTAATTACCTTTAGATTATGAACAAGTATTGATTACCTTGAGATTTTCCAAATCGTCTAAGGCCCACGTGCCGGATGCTTGACTACTTCGCCGAATTCCCGGCGAAATGGGAGGTGGTTGCTCGGATGGCTGCGTAGTTGCTGATCTAATTTGTGTCAACATTGCTTCCATCTCAGCAAACCTTGCGTCGTACTCTTTGCTCACCTCCGCGCGTATCTGCGCAACTATCTCGTCTTTGTTTACCTTGGCACGAGATTTTCTTCGAGGTTTCTCTCCCTCCACTCGGAACACCTCCTTCCAGCCCCTGTAGACCCCTACACCCCTTACTCGACCCGGGTGTTCTGGATTCTCGAGCGCTGCGGACAAGGAATCATTTTGTCGTTCGACACTCCGGGCACCCGAGTTGACCTCCTCCTCCACTTCCAACTGTTCAAGTAGAAGAATTAGTTAAAGCAAAAGAACAATTGATGTACTTTCGGAGTTATAATTTTCGGATGAATGTCACAAAGTAAGTATAAAGGACTCTTACCATTCTTTGAGCCACGGGTTGCAAATCATTTGGGAGTACTATCCTCCCGTCAGCGGTTACCTCGGCTCTACCCATGACCCAATCTTTGCCCCTAGGATTTTGGATCCTAACCACGGGTGAGTCAGAATCCTTGTTTTGCTCCAGGACTTTCCTCCATTCTGCCGACTTACCCTCGTAACCAGCTGACCCTAGATGGTGTGGATACTTGTTAAAGGCAACGGTCCTCCTGCCTTTATCACTTTTTGCCTTCACAGAAACAAGACAATAACGATCAGTTAGTTTTAGAAAGATAAGTACATATCGAGAAAGAATAAGCACAAAAGAGGCACGAGTTAGATACCTGAAACTCTTTGGTAGACTTCAAAGCTTGAAACGCATCCCAGTCCTCTTGTTTTAGCCATTTGTAGTAGCCGATCGGAGTTCTCCCTTTCTCCATGAACTCCGTCTTCAACGTGCTCTTGAATTGCTTCCAACCATTGTTCATAATCTTCAAAGTCTTATCCTTTGGAACATCATTCTCGATGTTCCACTGAGCCTGATTGACAACAAAATTTAGTGTATTCAAGTATAGATACATAAGTGAAAATAAAGCAAAGAGTTGTTAGGCACTTTACCTTCACCTTGTTCCACCACTCGTCCTTCACCGTATCCTCAAAATGATCCCACCTCTCTACAAGGATACTCGCATTTTGCCTCACAAAACTCGTACACCAATTTGAGTATTTCTGCCGTTTTTCTCCCTGCGCACGCCAGTCTTCTGTGAACCAGATTTCTTGATGGGTCTGCTCGGACGTGCTCGTGCACATTGTCGGCCCTCTTTTCCTTCTTTCTGATGAGGCAGTAGCTTGCTGCTCCTCTTCTGCCATCATATCCACGTACTCATCCTCATTCGACATGGTTCTGCATGAAATTAAAGATCAAATCATAAGTGACCAATAATTGATATTCTTGTACAAAAATTGATATTCTTGTACCAATAATTGAAATTAAAGATCAAATCATAAGTGTATGCATTGAACAAAGTCATCTTAAGTGTATACCCAAACTCGACTCGATCCGACCCGTTTGAAATCCGAACGAGCTCTAAATATGTGACATTTGAAGTCATTTTCATGAAAATAAAAACGACATATAAGCACTGAAAATACACTATATATAGCCTATAGCACAAATAAATAAATTATAATTAAAAAAAGGCTGTTCTTATTTTTCCAGTTACTTTTCTTTAAAATACAATCAAACTTTTTAACTTTTTTTTTTTGAGGAAACATGTCCTTCTAACTTTAAATTATAAAGAAAATTTCAGTCAAATTTAAGTTCATGAGCACTTAATCTACATTTACTTTTTTTAAGTACAACATATTTGAATCAGTCCAATTCTCATATTAATTACAACTATATATTGTGGTTGTAATACACAAAATTGATGAACTACAAATAATTAAGTAGTTAGTACACTCTAATTGCTATAAATTAGAAATATATAATTGGGATACATCAATCCCTGAAATAAAAATAAAAATGCTATGTCATATTAGAAATCGAAAATAAATTATCGTTGTAAATGCTCATAATACTTAAGTTGTACCGTTTGTTATTTTTTTATCAGAATTTTTTTTCTTGATTTTCTCAAATATCTCATTTAAGAAAAATATATATGTGATGCATTGATACAAAATACTTAGATATATGTGTATTCTGATGTGTAAATAAATACGAATAGGGTCTAGCATTATATAATATAATATGATATGTGTAAAAAAAAATTATCTATGAGAAAATTTATATGAGAAGTCCACTCATAAGAAACTTATTTAGATTATATCCTTAATTTGTGTGTGTTTTGGCTTAATACTACACACTACATTGGATTTGAATTGATTCATCATGTCAAATTGATTTTTCCAGTGGTTTGCTGTTGAGTTTTGACCTAGTGAACCATAGGTAATGACTACATTGGATTTGCTCGTGGTCATGCTTAGTTGCTACTTAATTAAATTGCTAATTGAAATCAGTAACATACTGAGCAAAGGACCTAAAACATATATCTAAACCCTAACTTTATTCAACAAGGGTGTTGATATTTACCGCGGGTTAGAGAGAGAGACCACGGGTGAGAGAGACCGAGGTGGTGAGGCGGTGAGGCGGCGAGGCGGCGAGGCGGTGAGGCGGTGAAGAGCTCGGAGAAGGCTTTCGAAATTCTCTGTGAGGGTTTTTGGAACTGAACCGCTTAATTCTTTGTGAGGGTTCTCGGACTTATGAAAATTTTGGCAGAGAAGGAATTTCGAAATAATAGTGTTTTCCTCATTATACACAGACTTTTAACTTAAAAGACCGTGTACAAAGAGATTTCTACACGGACATAACTCTAAAGTCCGTGTGCAAATGTCCTTTCTACACGGACATCTAGCTAATAATCCGTGTAGCTCTCTTCCATTTCTACACGGACTATTAGCTAAATGTCCGTGTATAAATAGGTCCGACAGGCGGGTCCCAGGTTCAGTAAAATTTTAGGAGGTGAATATTTATAAAGTAATAATAAATTAAGTAAAATTTCAGATTTCTAATATTTATAAAGTAATAATGAATTAAGTAAAATTTCAGATTTCTAATATTTCTAAAGTAATAATAAATTAAGTAAAATTTCAGATTTCTAATATTTAAAAACTTATACCGATATTTGTATCAAGCAACTAATATTAAAATCTAATAGTGAAATTTTATTTATTATTAAATGTTTTAACTAATATTTTCAAAAACTAATACTAATATTTGATAATATTATAAGCATTAAACATAATCCTTCATTGTTGCAATATTTGATAATATTTGATAATCCTTCATTAAACATAATCCTTCATTGTTGCAATTTGATAATATTTGATAATCCTTCATTAAACATAATCCTTCATTGTTTCAAAAACTAATACTAATATTTGATAATACTAATACTACATTATGCTTTTTTCCTTTTTCCCTCTTTTCTTCCTTTTTTATTTGATATATTACAAGCTAAGGTTGCAATATTAAAAGCTACACGGTCTTAAACAAAATAAATATTATACATTATGCTTTTTTTTTCCTTTTTCTCCTTTTTTTCACTATTTGAACAGTACCCTCGGCCCATAATCCTTCATTGTGGTCGGACCGCATGTAGTCAGCTTCGTCTACCCCTTCATGTGTTGCTACCTCAGTTTGCACATCGATACAAAATGGAGGTACTTCGTCGAACTGGTCGTACTCTTCTTCATCAACGACATTTTCTACCCCGACAATCCTTCTTTTTCCGGATAGGACGACGCTCAACCTAGCATCACTCGGGTCAGTGGCATAAAAGACTTGGGTGGCTTGCTTGGCGAGTATAAATGGATCATCAACATGCCCAATCCTGTTTAAATCAACGAGTGTGAACCCGTCGTTGTCAACTTTAACACCTCAATCTTCGACCCATTGACACCGAAACACAGGAATGCTCAGGCGAGGACTGTAAATGAGCTCCCAAATTTCTTGAATAACGCCATAATATGACTTTGATGCTATTACAGCCCGACCATCTCCGGATCTACTGAATTCTTGAGAGGTCGCCACCAACGTCACCCCACTGTTTTGCATCGTGCTCTTATCACTCTGGAATTTAGTGTAAAATGTACATCCATTAATCTCGTATCCTTGGAATGTTCTAACAACAATTTGGGGTCCTTCGCCAAGCAGTTTAACAATTTCAGGTACGGGGTGTGACTGCACTCTTTCTTTCAGCCATCCTATAAAAGAACGATTATGCTCGTTAGTAAGCCACTTCTGACTCCTCGTGTAGTTTTGTTGTTGAAGGATTGTCATGTGCTCATCTATATAGGGAGCAACATCTGTCATGTGTTGTAGTACAATAAAATGTGCCTTTTGTAGTTCATTTAGATCAGCAACTACGGCTCTCAACCCAATTGTCCCGACTCCTTGGAGCCTTCCCTCGTATCGAGATTTTGGAACGCCAATAGGATCCACACCGGCCAAGTAGTTGGTGCAAAAATCAATCACCTCCTCCGTAGAATATCCTTCTATAATGCTGCCTTCGGGTCGATGTCGGTTCCTTACGTATTTTTTCAAGATGCCCATGTATCTCTCGAATGGATACATATACCGAAGAAACACGGGACCACAAATCTTAATTTCTCTCACAAGATGAACAACAAGGTGAACCATGACATCGAAAAAAGATGGCGGAAAATACATCTCAAGTTGGCAAAGAGTCACGACGACCTCCTTTTGCAAAGAGTCCAATTTTAGAGGGCCTATCACTTTGGAATTTATTGCATTGAAGAAAGAACAAAGCTTCGTAATGGTTTGACGAACATGCTTTGGTAAAATTCCCCGAATTGCAACGGAATTATGTGTGTCAATAAAACATGACGGTCGTGAGATTTCAGACCGACCAGTTTCAAGTCCTTCATCGACACCAACTTCTTAATATTCGAAGAATATCCTGATGGGACTTTTATACCATTGAGGCATTCACAGAAGCTTGTTTTCTCTTTCTTTGACATTGTGCACAGTGCGGGGGGTAGGTATGTGCGCTTCCCTTTCTCCTGCGGTGCGAGCTCGTGTCGTATTCTCATCTCTACCATGTCTTTTCTCACTTTAATACCATCCTTAGTCTTCCCCGGGAATGTTCAATAATAAACCAATTAAACTGTCACAGACATTTTTTTCGACATGCATGACATATAGGCAATGCCTCACTTCTAAATATTTCCAGTACGGTAGCTCCCAAAATATGGACCTCTTTTTCCAAATATTCTTCGGTAGTGCTTTGGCGCATTTTCCAAAAACAACATCAATGTTTTTTACCCGTTCGAAGACACTCTCCCCGTCTAATGGATGACGAGCCACTCCAAGCTCAATTTTCCCGTTGAATGCCATCTTCTTCTTACGATATGGGTGATTAATAGGAAGAAACCTACGATGCCCCATGAATACATTCTTTTGACAATTTTTCAACCTCAGCACCTGCGTGTCATCTTCACAGATCGGGCACGCTTTTGCTCCTTTACAAGTGTAACCCGACAAATTCCCGTACGCGGGGAAATCATTTACGGTGCAAAACACCATGGCCCGCAAGTTAAAGGTCTCTTTCATATACGCATCCCACACCGGGACGCCATCACGCCACAATTTTTGGAGGTCCTCGATTAATGGTGCGAGATATACATCTATGTCATTTCCGGGTTGTCTGGGTCCTTGGATTAGTAATGACATCATTATATATCTGCGTTTCATGCACAACCAAGGAGGAAGATTGTAGATGCATAAAAGAACTGGCCAAGTACTGTGCCGACTGCTCATACTTCCAAACGGACTCATTCCATCTGAGCTCACCACAATCCTAAGGTTCCTCGTTTCAGAACCAAATTCTTTGAAATGTCTGTCAATGTTATCTCCATTGAGGAGAATCAGCCGGGTGCCTTAGTTTACCGTCATTTTTGCGCTCTTCGTTCGTGCCAGCGCAATAATTTTACATCTTTGGGATTCGCAAACAACCGTTTGAATCTCGGTATTATCGGCAAATACCACAACACCTTAGCCGGAGGTTGGCCATTTGTGTCCTCGTTACAATCATCAGTGTCCTGGTCCTTACGACGTTTATATCGTGAAACACCGCATTTAGGACAGACATGCATGGCCTCGTACTCGTTACGATACAATACACAGTCATTCGGACATGCATGTATTCTTTCGATCTTCAACCCCATTGGACATATCAACTTCTTTGCTTGATATATTGTACCGGGTAACTCGTTGTTATCTGGGAGCATTTCTCCTAAAAGCTGTAATAAGGACGTGAAACTCTTATCGCTCCAACCATTATCTGCTTTTAAGTTTCATAATTTCAACACAGCTGACAGTTTTGTAAATTTGGTACACCCGGGATACAACGGCTTCTTGGATTCATTAGACAAATTTTGAAATTTATCATAATTTTTATCACTAATTTCATCTTCCACATCACGTAACATATCCTCCAAATTTTCAGTAAACTCGTGTTCTACATTTTCATCAAAATTCCTCTCCATCTCATCATCGTCATTTTCGGGTTCGACGTTATCAGAATATTCGACACTCTCATAATCCTCGTTCCAATCAAGTTCAAAATTATCAGAAATTCCAACATTCTCATCATTCAATTCACGATTACAATCTTTATTGGCACTACTACTTTTCCCAAATTTCTCACCATGCATGAACCAACATGTATATCTCTTCTTAAATCCCCGACAAATCAAATGAGCTCTAATTTCTTCGATGTCCAAAAATCTTAATAAATTTTTACAATCTTTACAAGGACATAAAATGTCTTCTTCTTTTTTCTTCACTCTATAACTCTCAGCAAATTTTATAAACTCATCAACGCGAACCAAATATTCTTCACTGTCACGTCGCATTTCATACATCCAGCTTCGATCCATCTGTAAATTAAATTAAAAAAATAATTTGATCAATTAATCATGCATGCATGGTCAACATTCTCCTTCGTGTACAAAATTTTGGGCTTACAAAGGGCCGGTTTACAATCCTAACCCACTCTTTGAATATTATGTCTCATATGTGAACACATATTAGCGAGATTTAATTAGTATTTGAGAAAAATTCGGCAGCATTTCCCCTTAACTCCCCAAGTATGCGTACGAACCACATACTCGTAGGAGCAATAAGGAAAAATACTGTCGAACTTTCCTCAAATACTAATTAAATCCCGCTAATATGTGTTCACATCCTAAATGAGACATAATATTCAAAGAGCAGTCCCAAAACGGGGACTATCCAAAATTAATCCCTATTGGATTAATTTTGAACGGGCATGGACCTAAAAGCATCTAAAGGTCGGTTATTGGACCACAATACACTAATTAATTACATCTAAAATTAAGAAATCAAGCATGCATGAAATGACCTAAATAAGTCTAAATAACAGAAAATTAGAGGAAGAAAATGATTTAAATACATATTACTAACCTTAGAAAGATGGAGAGGAGAAAATACAAACTTAATTCAAAGATCTCAGATCTCAGCTGCTGGCCTCGATCAATTCGCAGAAATCTTTTATGGAAAAAGCTCAGTTCGAGATGTATTAACTAAAAGACTTGATCAAAACAGCGCTCTGGAAGGGAAGACATTAAAGCCCTACACTATTATACACGGCTATTTAGTTATAAATCCGTGTAGCTCTCCAACTATTTCTACACGGCTATTTAGTTATAAATCCGTGTACAATTATAAGATTTCTACACGGCTATATATCAAAAAACCGTGTGTAATGTTCCTACACGGCTTTGTATTAAAAGTCCGTGTAGCTCTCTCAATTATTTGCACACCCACTTCTTTACACACGGATTTGTGGTTTCTAATAAACCGTGTAGCTCTCTCTAATAATTCTACACTGATTATTAACTAATTATCCGTGTAGAAATCGTGCAGATCTTTTGGACTCATATTTGGTACACTGTTTTTAATATAATTGCCAAATCCGTGTACAATGTGCAGTGTACAAAGCCAGTTTTTGTAGTAGTGACAACTCACCATAGCCCAGCTCTATATATATATATATATATATATATATATAGAGTAAGGCTACCGTGCTTTGCGAATTAAACACCCCATTTTACTTCGGATTGCTGGCTGTTGGATCTGCTTCAATAATCGTGCAGATCATCAGATGGACTTTGCAATTTTTCGGAACTGGACAGCTCCAGTTCGGAGCAAAATTGAATTTTAGAGGGTTTAGCGAAGCAGCTCTCTTCTCCAGCGCCTCTCCCAGCGACAACCCTAAGCCAGGGGCTCGGCGCCTCTCCTCTCCAGCCTTTCCTCTCCAGCGAACTTGCTCTCCTCTCTCTCTCGCGAAAAATACACCGAGCCCCTGCGGTGATCTCATTCCCGACGCCTCTCCAGCGACGCTCTCCAGTGACGTCTCTCTCGGGTAAATATTCAAACTCTCCCTTTTCTGATTTTTTCTTGCTAGGCTGTCTTGTTCTTGCACCGGTACCGGCCTTGCTGGTTTGCACTGGTACCGGCCTTTGCTGGGTTGTACAAAAGCAGTAAGAACTTTCTCTAAAGAAATTGAAAATGTTTCATTTGTGCCCATTGAAAACCTCGAAGCACCATGAGCCCCCTGGCAAATGTTAAAACATTGGAACTATCACTGGTACCATCTCATTTCTAATTTTTTTTCGTAAGGTACCAACTAGCCTTCCTTTTAACTTATTCTTGTAGCCTTCCTTTTGTCTTTAGTTGTTAATTTTTATCCTTTTTTTTTTCATTCGATTAACCTTTTGTTTCTAATATGCTTTTGTAACTTTTACACATTTAGATTAAATATGTTTGCTAATTAAGTTATATGTGTTTTACTATTTGCTTTTAATTTACTTGATATGCTTATTTATGCTTGGAATGAACATCTTTGCTTGTATGATTGATCTGGAAATTCAGATAAAATTTGGAGTAGAATTGAAAATTTACATTTTCAAATTTTAAGTTTGCATTTCGAAGTTTTACGCAGTATGGTATGGTGATGGTACCACTGTACCAGTATGGTGTGGTATTGTATACAGTTTGAGGGGCGTTGTATGCAATTTGAGGGGTGTTGTACCTCTGTACCAGTATGGTATAATGGTACCACTGTACCAGTATGGTATGGTGCCATTGTGTCATCAATCTGCTTTGTTCTTGCTTATGCTCAGAGCGATATGTTTGCATTAGACTTGTTGATGTTTTGAATTCTCAGGTTCTTTTCTCTAAAGATGGGAACTACTTGTATACTGGAGGAATAAAGGTATGTTGTATATTTTTTTTCTTGTTCTCCATGATAAATCTACGTTTTCCATTTTGACTTTATTTGTATTCAGACATTGAGAAGATCATGCTTGGAGACTTAATCCAACTTAAAGAATGAATCAAGCCAATAGAGAAGAACTTGTTTATAATCAATCTCACCTTTGAGTTGCACTGTGGTCATTTTAAGTTTTCTATTTTTTAACATAGTTTGATGGCTTTTTCATTTTTTTATGTAATGTTTTGTGTGCTTGTAATTGTTTTGCAATGTATTTGCTTATCATTGTTGGAAAAATAAAATTGTTGTTTGCGACTTTGCGTTATGCTTATGATTATTGTGTCCACCAGTAAGAATGTAATGGTTTGGTGACAATATCTTAAATGTGACTATATTCTGTAAATGTGACTATTTTGCCCTCACCTCGGTAAAAAAAAGAGATTTTCAAGTACACAGAATATATAAGGCACGTAGAGTAGTATTAAAAAAAATTAAAAATTATATGGTGCATTCATAAGTTATATGGCTAATATCACTTTCCAATATCTGCAATTGTATTCTTTTAAGAAAACAGGCAATGGTCATGCTCCAGCCAGTATAAGATGGAAACCATGATTGAATTTTAATACATAGAATCTATATAGTCATCGTTTCTTTCATATGACCATTTTGCACCAGCCACTATTTCTTTCATCTAACTATATGACACTTGAAGGCTTATAAAAATTAAAACTAAAATCCAGAACCATAACATATAATAACTGGTACTAACTGATACATACCAAGTAAACATGCAAGTGAGGCTAAGTTGGCAATTTGCCATCTTACTGATAATATTGATAAAAAGATTATTTACAAGGTACCTAGTCTACATTACACAACACCGCTATTGTCTATATTACAGATCCTATGATACAGTACCGTACCGACTGGTACAATACAGTAGATTACATGACACATTATATTCCAAAAAGTGTGCTAATCCAACAGCTGTATTCTCTCACGTGGTCACCTCGGCTTCTCCCCTGTGAGACATTGGCCTCCTCAGTTGTCGTCGTCAGGTCCTTAACCGAATCTGCTCCACTGTCGTATTTCAATAAGCATGTCATTTACCAGCAATCATGACAGTCTCGAATTCTGTTCAAATATTATTTTGTTTAGTTCACGCTAATAAAAAATAGAAAGGAATCAGACTTATAAAGAATTATCACTGTGTTTCGAATATCCCAACAAAGTATATATGAATTCTAGGGAAGAAAATAAATGTCATGTCATTATCATGATAAATAAAGTATATAAATTAATTACAAACGTAGTTCCCATCTTAAATTATTGCAAATGTAGAATCATCATGGAGAATAAAAAAATTACAATGTAGGTTGTTCATCCGAGCTCTGGACAATCATCATGTAGAATCATCATGGTGTATCATTATTCTCTTTTAACCTTTACCTTTTGTTTTCAGGATTTGTGTGCAATTTGCACAGATTTTATAATTTCCGAGCTCTGGACATCAAATTTTCTTCAGTATCAGGTCATTTCTTGTTAGTTGTTACTAGACACAAAGAGTTCTTGCACTTCAAAAAACCAATTGGCACCATGTGTTACTGGTGATATACCAACCTTTAATTTTTGTCTAGGTATCTTAAATCTGAATTAAACCTTGACAAATGCGAAAAGCATATGCAGCGAAGAACCCAACAAAGTAAAGAAAAAAAAAGGTCACAACCAGGATCTTCAGTTTTCAGGTAGGGTTTTGTAGAATAATTCCAAGTTGAACTCGTTCCTAGTGAACCGAGAGAGCAAATTCGACTTACCTACGCCAGAATCGCCGATCAACACCACCTTGAACAGATAATCGTAGTCGTCTTCAGCGCTGGAGAGGCGCGAGGAGAGGCGCTGGAGAGGAGAGAGGGTCGCTGGAGAGGAGAGCTCTTCTGTTGTCGCTTGGAGAGGAGAGGCGCCGGAGAAGGACAGGCTAGGGTTGTCGCAGGGAGAGAGAGGGAGAGGCGCTGGAGAAAGAGATCTGCTTCGGACTGCCTCTGGAAATTCAATTTTGCTCCGAACTGGAGCTGTCCAGTTCCGAAAAATTGCAAAGTCATCTGATGATCTGCACGATTATTGAAGCAGATCCAACAGCCAGCAATCCGAAGTAAAATGGGATGTTTAATTCGCAAAGCACGGTAGCCTT
This sequence comes from Carex parvula, assembly GCA_025461045.1. Classification (NCBI taxonomy): domain Eukaryota; kingdom Viridiplantae; phylum Streptophyta; class Magnoliopsida; order Poales; family Cyperaceae; genus Carex; species Carex parvula. The sequence goes on along the minus strand of JAJGRW010002623.1, from coordinate 9,773 downwards.
ACTCTATATATATATATATATATATATATATATATATATATATATATATATATATATATATATATATAGGAATTGGCTAGCATGCTACGCGTAGCTACACTACAGCAAACCGTTGCTTCAGCGGCCGGTATCAGCGACCGGCGATTTCCACGGTCGCTGATTACCCAAAAAAACCAAAAAAAAAAAGAAATTAAATATTTCCGGCGACGAAACAGTCAGAGACATAAGCGACCGGCGCCAACATCTTTCAGCGACCATTTGGGCCCGGTCGCTGAAGATCTCGGTAAAAATGTCGCGCGAATCCTTCTCTCCCATTTTTCATATCGCGCCGAATCCTCTCTCCCATTTTCATTTTTAGGTTAGATTAAAAAAGAAAACGCGCGAATCCGCCGCCCGAAATCGGTCTCCTTCTTCTCTTCTCTGTTGCCTTCTCTCCGATCCCACCATTGCTCTTCTAACTATTTCTCTCCGATTCCCCTTTTACTCCCCTCTCCGCCCTCTCACTCTATCCCTTACTCTCTCTCTAGCCGCTGACAGTGAGACCCGATTGGCTTTGGTGCTGCGATTTGGCTTTGGTGCTGCGATTTGGCTTTGGTGCTGCGATTTTGCTTTGGTGCTGCGATTTTGCTTTGGTGCTGCGATTTGGCTTTGGTGCTGCGATTTTGCTTTGGTGCTGCGATTTTGCCTTGGTGCTGCGATTTGGCTTTGGTGCTGCGATTTGGCTTTGGTGCTGCGATTTTGCTTTGGTGCTGCCATTTGTGCTGTTGTGCTTGTGTTGCTGGTGCTGTTGGTGCCGACTCTCCTCGGGTAACTCTAAAAACTCTCTAATTTTTGGTTTTCGTCCTTGTGGCTGGTGGCTGCTGCCTTGACCTGTGCCTGGTGCCTTTTGCTTATTATTTGGCTGATTGCCTTGACCTGTGACCTTCGGGTCTGTGGCTGCGATTTGTGCTGGTGGCTGCTACCCGCTATAGGAAATATATCCACTGTTATGAGCCTGTTATTCGCTATTTAAATTTTGAGTAGAATTGCAATGTCACATGTTCCTTTTCATATAAAAGTATCATTTTAGTATAGGGATTCCTAGTACCAGGCCAAAGTATCATACCACAGGAACCTTAATCTGCTACTGTCAATTTTATTAGTTTCATTTTTTGGTACCAGTATGAAACAGTACAAGCACAAACTGAAAATTATAGGAAAAAATGAAACACAAACTGTACCTACCTTTTCAACCTTCTCAAGTAAGGTTCCTGGGGTAAATAGCGCAAACTGATTCAATTATTAATTGGTGAAATAGCGAGTAAATAGGATTGATTTGTAAATCAATTTTCGTATTAACAGTAAAGATTTTTCTTTGTACAACCTGAGGATTGATTTTAGTATTTTTCTTCGTATTAACAGTAAATAGCGCAAACTGATTCAATTAAATAGTCCTGTTGCATGGATGATGCAACAATTAATTGTGAATTTCTTCCATGACTTGCTTTAGAGGGTCCGTTATCAATTGATGATATCTGGAGGGTCTAAAGTATAGATCTGGACATTATCTTTGTTTATTCAAAATTAATAGAATTTGTTGTTCTTTTAAATTGAATGTACTAAGGTGTAGTTAGGATTTGAGTCATGTCACCAAAGTAATCAAGAATGTTAGCTATTAATTGTTGTATCTAGATATGGCACCGAGAAGAAAAGACAAAGGAAAGGCACCGGCGGGCGACGAGGAGGAGTCGAGTCAGAGGAATGTTCGCAGTGCAAATACATATATTTCGCCACCTCCAGATCCGAGTGTGCGACCAGTGCTTCGGTTAGGGGGTCACAGGTAATATTCTTTTTTTTGTGTAAGTTGTAATTATACATTAATTGCAGTGATTGTAATAATCAATATCAATGCAGGACTTTTGATGCAGGGCACCCAGAGCTGACGAAGCAAGTCGCAAAAATTATATCGCAGCTAGTACGCACAGCATATCCTGGACCGTACACCAGATACACGGATTTTCCTAATGATAACAAGGAAGTTATCAAGAAAGACTTTTTGGTAAGTAAAATTTTCTGAAACAAAACCTTTAATAATTACTTGTTTCCTTTTTTTAAGCTAACAAACTGAGTTATGCATTGCAGAAGCACTACCAGTTTTCACCGGAGGTACCAGACAGTATTGCATGGGATGTATTCCGCAAAATAGCTGACAAACGCCTACAGGATATGCTTAACAAGACCAGGGATGCAGCAATCAAGTCCTATGGAGAAGAATTGCTCGAGTGGAAGGAGCGTGGGGTTGCTCCTCGACCACATGACTCCTGGATCAAGCCGGAGTTCTGGCCCGGACTCGTCGATCACTGGTGTAGTGATGCTTTTGCCCGTCGGAGCCAGCGGAATGCTTTAAATAGGGCCAATACTGAAGGGTCAGGGGCCACAACGGGTTCTGTGAACATGCTTGTTCACAAACAACGCTTTGTAAGATCATCTTCATTAAATTAATCTATTTTCATTCCAATTGAATCTAATCGAACTAACCTTAATAAATTCTTAACAGGAGCAAGAAAAAGGGCGCGAACCTAGATGGTCCGATGAGCTGTTCCAGCCTACCCATACGAAGAAGAAGACGGGAGAATATATTACCGGCAAGGCGAAAGAAGCACAGGTAATAATACTTTCGAATCGTTTTAAAAAATATCATGTTTCTTGTTGTATAATATTTTTGTTATATTTTACAAAATTTGCAGGAAAAATATGAGAGTGCGATGGTGCAGAAGTATGGAGAGGATAGAAACACATGGCCTGCATACGACGGCGACGTCTGGTACGCTCCAGTGGGTCGAGTAGTCAGTCGCATTTGTCACAGTCATATTCTTCTATGCCGCCGGCTCCGCAGTTCACAGCAGAGCATATCGATATGATATCTACTCAGGTACTTGATAGGATGGAGGATCGGTTAGCTGTTAGGGATGCTCGGTTACTTGATAGTATGGAGGATCGGTTTATGTCCAGGATCACCGACCTTTTCAGAGCTTCTCAGGTACGAAATTTGATAATTCAGTCCAACTTCAATTGTGAACCATGAATCTTAAATTCTAATTATCTAAATTATTGTTTTAACAATCTCACAGGGAGGTTCGGGCTCGCAGCATGCCTCGAGGCCCGCTCCTCGAGATGACGAGGATGATGACGAGGGGCAGGGGTCGGATGTTGGTGGTGATGGTACTAGTTAGGTTTAGATGTTTATTGTACTACTTAGGTTATTTATGGTACGGATTTTGATATATGTTTATGCTACTTGACAGTTCGACATTTATGTTTATTATGTTTGATGAACTTTGTTGTATGTTTATGTTTATTTGTATTATTTGATATTACGATATCTATGTTTATGTTGGTACGTTGGTACGTGTCGTACCAAATATTAAATGGTGCAAATTTAAATAATATAATAAAATATAAAAAACTTGACAGAAGAGTATCAGCGACCAAATTTAAGTATCAGCGACCGTAATTATTTGTCTCTGATAATTTTTGTATCTGCGATTATTTCGACTATCAGTGGCCGGATTTACTTTCAGCGACCGGACACTTTGGTCGCAGAAAGTTTTTGCTGACGTCAGAAAAAAACAACAACGACAAAAAAAAATTGGTCGCAAAAACATTATCAGCGACCGGTGACGTATTATCAGCGACCGGTGACGTCATCAGAAGAGTATCAGCGACAATGCTTACAGCGACCGGGCTTTCAGCGACCAAAAATGGCTTTCAGCGACCGTATTGTCGTTCAGCGACCGGCGATTTTACTTTCAGCGACCGGAAACCTGGTCGCTGATACTCCTTTTTGCTGTAGTGCTAACTCCAAAATATGGTACGGTATTTTTCATCGTCGGATTGCTTTAAAATTTGTACACATGATGGAGCGCTGATTTTAGATTAACGGAGACGGAAAAATTGAAATCGCGCTCTCTCTCTCTCTCTCTCCGTTAATGTTCTCATATCTAAACCCTTCTCCTCTCCCTCCTCTCTCGACCAAATCATTTCCCCAACCCTGGCTAGGGTTTTTTCCCGACCTCCTCTCCGTCGCACCCCTCCTCCCCGCCCGCTCTCCTCTACAATCACTGCGCCATGCCCTCTCTCCGCTCCTCTCGCATGCTGGCCTCTTTCCGCTGTCAGATCCCCTCTAAAATCATGTATATCTCTCTCTCTCTCACCACATTAAGCATTGTTTATATTTTCTATTTAGCAAGAAGTCAGTTTAGCAATGCCTGATTTAGTGGTGTGAATTTCTGAAAATGTTAAAAATTATTGCAATTTTAAATAGACCATGTGCATATAAGAAATCGTCAGTTTACATTTTGACCTGAGTATTTTTTGTGGTATTTCCATAAACTTAAGTTCTGAAAAATTTGCTAGCTGAGCCTGAAAAAGGGGAGAGAGAGTAGTCTGAGTAGAATCAGAGCTGATTGACACTATAGTCAGCAGCTAAAAAAAACTAGTACAATGGTACACGGATCAAAGCTCCGGATACCATGAATTTAGAGAGTAGAATTAGAGAGATAAGAAGAGAGATGATCGTAATGATTTGTATTATTGCTCAATCGATTACAGAGTCTCAGTGCCTTTATTTATAGGCATGATTACAAGAGTTACAAGAGTTTGTTTAACCTAACAACCTGCTATTAATCTCTTAATATTTTTTTGTAAACATCTACATTTATATGAAACTCTTGAAATGTTACTCGTATGTTTTATTTTTGTTTCAAAACTGCTTGTTAGCTTGTAAGCTTGAAATTAAATTTATTAGTTTGCAAAACAGCTTCCTTATTTTGATGTTTGTAACACTTGATGTTTGTAAATTAAAGTATTATGGGATGTTTGTAATTTTTCATATGCCTCTGTTAGTCCCATTTGATCTCAAGTTGGTTCATATCAAAGGTTCAGTTGGTTCATATCAAAGCATCTCAAGTTTTATGGGATTATTTGATTAAATTGGTACAAATCATTTTCTTTTGTTTGTATTTACTTGACTAGGTAACATGAGCAACAAGATGAAGATGATGATATTTGAAACATTTTTCTCTGATTTTTGGTTGGAGCTGTGGTGTCCATCTACTAGCAATACTAATGAAAGAACTCAATGAATGAATAAAGGGCAAACATAGGAATTACTTGTGAATTTTGATAGATAGAGCTCTTTTCTTTTGTTATACTAAGATAGATTGCTCTTGCTTTCTTTTGATATATGGTGATGGATTTATTAATATATAATAAGATGGCTTTTATGGATCTTTTGGTTAAATTACAATATTATCATTGCACTATGTTAATTTATAAATTGCTTGTGCTCCAATTGTTGCTTGTTGCTTCTATTTCCTTTTTGTGTGAAGAAGGATATTTTCGGTAGTAAATTTCTAATATGAAAACCTAATACTAAGAATATATTATATTAGGGACAGATTTGTAAAATTATATTTTGGGTGTTGTTGAAAAGTAGCTCTTTAGTGTATTATCATTGTGGATGTTGGTTTCATGGAAACTATGTTATGAAGATGTCCTAATTTTTGTTTATAAGAACTGGTAGTTATTTTTGGATGGTGTGTACTGTTTGTAGCACCTTATTTTTATTTTTATTTTGTTGAGATGGATGTAACATTGTATTGTTAGTTGACTATTATTAATCTGAAATGGCTAATGGGACTAAGCAGTAGTTATCAATATTGCTACTGTAGCAAACAAACATGAATTAATGACTCTATTAATCTAGAGGCTGTAATATTTGAAAAACAAGGATGCTATTTGCATATTTCCTTTATGCTTGTCAGGATGTCTTTTCTTCCCTGTGAGAAGAGATATGCGATTATGCTTTTTTGGAATCATTTTTATGTTGCTACAACTTAGAAATTAATGACTCTATTAATCTTGAATTAAAATGACTCTATTAATGACTCCTTTCTTCAAATGTTGCTGCAACTTAAAATGTTTTCTTCATGTGTCAAACCTTCCCTTAAAAACTGGACTCTTTTCTTCAAAAGTCAGCTTACTGTTTAGAAAGTGTTTACTCAAACGTTTCCAAGGGCCAAATAAGAATGTAATAATAAAAGTATACATCAATTGCTCATAACATCATATACATCCTTCAAATAAGCAACGACATTAGTGAAATTCATAATCTAACTCATTTGACTTTCTGACATCTAATTCAACTCAAGAAACAGTAAAGAAAATAAACAACATAGTAGGATAAGAAAGCTTGATTACCATAAAAATTCTTGCTTGATTTCAATATAGTAGGATAATAAAGCTTCAATTTACATATCCATTCTAAATTTTATACAACATGAAGGGCAATGGTGTCATTAAAATAATAATGTCATACACAAGGCAACACAAATTAAAATAATAATCCCATTACATCAACACAACAAAATATATATCAAGCACTACAATACATTCAATTTGAACAATAAAGCTACAGTTTAGTTCATCATGTCTTGCAATGGGGGGAGGGAGATCCCAAGCAGCTTGCGAGAACAACGATTGGCACCTTGAACTCTTGAGTTTAGTTCATCAACATCTTCCTCCACATGACCTAAAGCTACAGTTTGCATGTATGAAATATAATGTATGCATTAGGGGCAATTTAGACATTTGTAATAATTACTTCTTATTCGCAAACAACCCCTTGAAAAGATGAAAGTGCCTATGGTTTGTTGGTTACATCAAAAGTCAAATATAAGAAATATTGGGTCTCACCTCTCAATAATCGAATTCGGATCCAGTGAAGTAACTCAATCTTTGGGTTTTGGATCGAGACCATCCGATTCGAATCCGCAAAAATCCATCCTCGAAGTGAGCGCACACATCCCGACAACGAATTCGAATTCCGAGATAACCCCGAGCGACGAATTCGAATCAGACGGTCTCGATCCAAAACCCAAAGATTGGGTTACTTTAGGGGATCCAGACCCTCAATAATCTGGGAGGTGGGTAATGTACTGACCCATACAGGAATTGGAAGCAGTTCCCATAACTGTTTACACAGCACAATATTCTTTTTGGTTTTTCCTTGGTTTGCATTTGCAAAGTAAACCAGAACCAGCACATAAAAAGAGAGAGGAATTAAGACAAGAATTTCTGGTTTATCCTTGTCAAAAATAGTACATATCAGTCATATTTGTAGAAACAATTACTACTTCTGCAGCCATCAAGAGATGTACTATTTCAAATTTCTTGGCTTTGATGATTATCCTGGTACGTCTCAAGTTTTGCAAGGATAAAGTCGGATTCTTTTTAAAAAATAAAATAAAATGAAGTCCTAGTAAATACCCGGCAATGGTGGTCAGATCCATCCACACATTTATCACAGTAAGCAATTATATAGAAAAACATTAAAAGGAATATACTATCATATCCAATCAAGGTTGACCTTCTCAGTACAGAAATTTCAGCAGATATTGACATGTAATGACACTGGTTGGTTAAGAAATTACCAGCAGACAGTTAACACGGTAGAAATTTAAACAACATAGTGCAACTAAACAAGCAACTGAATGGACAAAATTAATTAATATGGCACCAATATATACTATGTGACTGACCCAACGCAGTAATTTTTCAAAATGGCCATATGCTAAACTAACTTCTTACATTTCATCAAATCATTGTGCAAAAATTTTTAAATAGACAAAATAAACAATGCTTAATGTGGTGAGAGAGTGAGACCTGATATTAGAGGGGATCTGGCAAAGAGGAGATCTGGCAGCGGAGAGAGGGCAACGTGCGAGAGGAGGAAAAGAGGGCGCCACGATTGTAGAGGACAGCAGCGGGGAGGAGGGGTGCGACGGAGAGGAAGAGTAAAAACCCTAGTGAGGGCTGGGGAAATGATTTGGTCGGGAGAGGAGAGAGAGGAGAAGGGTTTGGATACGAGAACATTAACGGAGAGAGAGCGTGATTTCGAATTTTCCATCTCCGTTAACTTAGAATTAGCGCTCCATATTGTGCACAAATTTTAAAGCAATCGACGATGGAAAATACCGTAGCATATTTTGGAGTTAGCTACGCGTAGCATACTAGCCAATTCCTATATATATATATATATATATACATGAGAAGGGATCAAGTTACAACAATTTTGAGTTACAACAATCATTTTTTTCATTTTCAAAGTCCAAATCGTCGATCCAAACCATTCAACATGATTATCTAAATAAAATGTGCTTGCAGATCAAATTTTACATTTTTTTGAATTTTGTTACTATTTATTAAGATGGGTACAAAATTCAATGGCCTGAATATGACTATTTTTTGTAAAATACTTAATAAATAGTAAAAAAATTCAAAAAAATATAAAATTTGATCTGCAAGCATATTTTATTGTGGAGATCATGTTGAACGGTTTGGATCGACGATTTGGACTTTAAAAATGAAAAAAATGAATGTTGTAACTTTGTTGTAACTCAAATTTGTTGTAACTTGATCCCTCCTCTATATATATATATATATTTTTTTTATTGTTATTTCAATATCCCGACTTTTTAGGGTCAAACACAATATTAATTCAATAAATTTTTATCTGCCAGTAATATATCATTAAATAATAGTCAGACTAATGCTTCCAAGCCCCCAGTGGGAGTAATAAAACACATTGACAGAATGAGGAGGAACTTCCTATGGAAAGGAAATGAAGCATGCAAGGGTATCAATTGCCTCGTCAACTGGGAAAGGGTGTGTACGATGAAAATTAATGGTGGGTTAGGCATCATCGATCTGCGGTGCCAGAACGACGCACTATTGGCCAAGTGGATCTGGGCAATTGAGACTAAGTCAGCATCCATGTGGCCACATATCATCTGTTTGTTACAAGGAATGTCTTTGGCATTTAGCTTGGAGTCTCTGAGGCCGGAGGCTTCTTTTTTTGTGAAAGATCTGGTAAGGGTGTACCTTTCGTCAAGTGTTTGGTCTGGATGGAGAATGGAGTTCCTGAATGAGACTGGACAAAATGGGGAGAATTATCCTGTGCTTCAGCTTACCGAGCAATGCACCATAGGGGATTCATTTCACCATTCCATAGGGAGTTATAGAAGATTAAGGTTCCCATGAAGGTAAAAATCTTTCTCAGGCTGATGCTAGATGGCAAGATTCTTACTCAGCAAGTAATGTTTCATAGGGGTTGTATCGTCCCGACGGGCTGTCACTTGTGCATGGACGATATAATGAAATCTAAAGACCATATAATATGGGACTGCGTCTATGCGACGAGATTCTGGATCGGCATGATGGCACAATACAATATTCCGACAAGTGGGGCCGAGGGCATCTTTTTGGCATGGACCCAAACTAACTTGGTTCCTACGCAGTCACTGAGGATTCAGTGGAATGTGGTGGTGCTGCAGGGGCTTGGGCACTATGGTGTTAAAGGAATAGAAAACTATTCTCTAATAAATAAAGGGTAGTGCATCATCTCATAGGGGACACGATGCTAGAATTTATTTTTTGAAGGTTACCGGGCAAGGCGCCCCTGGTAACGATTTATTAATAAAAACAAAGCGAAGGTTCTCTCATATCTTTCATTTCTTTACTCCGCGCGAAGGTTATCTCATTTCTTTCCTTCCAGATAGCCCAGCATCTGGCCGACCAAACGATATCCCATAATTTACTCCTCTCTTGATCAAGGTTCCTCCTCTGTATTAGCCAAGCCTCAAGTGCATTGGTCTGACCGGATCTGAGGTCCACTATGTTGATGCCGGCCATCAAGCCTAACCAAAACCTATAAGTGTAAATGCATGTTTGCA